>BQNB010014083.1:0-75861 GCA_026074375.1 Tanacetum coccineum | reverse complement strand
AAAAAGTGAAAAATTGAAATTAAGTTCTAAAAAGGGTAAAAATGATTTTAATGAATGTAAACCTAAAAGTAATTATTCTAAAACTAAAAACAATTTTTTTGTATTTTTCTTAAAACTTTTTATATTTTTTATGGCTTTTTTTATTTTTTAACTTTCGAAAATTAATTAAAAATAACAAATGATTATGAAAAATTCTAAAAAAAACAGGAAAAATCTAAAATCTTATAAGAATCCTAAGAAAGATAAGCTGGCTAGCCCAGCTTATCGAATAAGCACTAAAAAGCACCTAATAAGCCACGAAGTGGCTTGGGCTTATAAGGCCCAAAATGACCTTAAGTATTAAAGGGAAAGAGAAGCTCACGGATGAGCTAATGGAGCACGTTGGTTAAGGCAATGGGTGAGTGTGGCCAAGGTCGTGGGTTCGAGTCCCAGGCCTTGGTTTTACTATTATTTTTTTTATATTTTTGAAAAGTTGAAAAGCAAACTTATGGAAAAGCTGAAAACAAAGACTTTTTGTGAAGACAAAATTTTTAAAAACTGAAAATTAAGCTGGAAAAGGAATGAAAAGCTAGACAGATTACTAAACTACTTATATTTTTGCTTTTTCAAATTTTAAGGACTCAAAAGCTAACAATAAGCTACACTAATGAAACTTTAAGCTATTAATAAACTAATACTAACTTAATAAGCTAAACTTGAAAGAAATAAGCAAAAAGTAACAAGCCATAAGCTAGGAATCAAATTAAGCACTTATGAACACTTTACAACCAAACAGACTTTAAGCCTTCTTTTGACTTAAAATTAAGCTAGCAAATAAGTAATGAAAGAAATAAGACTAGAATTTTCTGAAAGCTTGATTAAAAGACTATATGAAAAAGCTTTTTGAAAGGAATAGTGAAAACAAAAGCTTATTGAAAAAGCTTGTGAAAAACAGACAGAAAACTCAGAAGGTACTGATTTTGAAAAAGAAGAAAAGTAAATTTTGAGCTTAAAAACAGATGATCTAAAGAGCTTTTTCTGAAAAACAACTTTAAACCAATTAACCACTACCCTAGATCTAATTGTATGCTGAATTTCAAATCCTAAGATATAGAATTACTATCTGAATTTTGAGCTAGAAAAAGGACTTTTGACCTTAAAAACTGCTGATGCAGTTGACATTAAAATGACCAAAACTTAAAACCTATAAATGCAGACCTTATGCAGATTACTTCTACTCTATTTAAAACCAAACTAAATGTAAATTAAGTAAATGCAAAAGCTAGATCTGAACAAAACTCATTATGCAAGAAGAAATTGACAGATTTGAACCTAAGAACAACTAACTTATGAAAACTTGATTTACCTTAATCTAACTTTTGAAACTAGCTTAAACAAACTTAAATAGGAGATTAAAACCAACAACTAAAAACCAACGGCCTCTAGCAATACTAACTTGCAGTTAGGACTGCTATGCCAAACACCTCTTTAAAATCAGAATACTCATTTTTGCTTATGAAAAACAGATAGCATACTCAATTAACAAATACCAGATGATAAACCTATTATATCAACCTTAATTAACAATTTTCAATAAGCTAATAAGCCAGATTCATGAAGCTAATAACTATGCTAATATTTTTTGGTTTTTATGATTTTTAAGACACAAAATGAGTAAGACTAAGATCTACACTACATAAGCTAAAAACAGATAATAGAACATGATTAATAAGCATAATAAGATAGATTTAAGCACAAATAAGCTAGCAGATAAGCAGAATACGCAAATTATAAGCTGAAAATTAAGACAGAAATGGAAATAACAACTTACAATAAGCCTTAACTTAACAAAGGCTTGACAAGCTCGAGGAGCTACTCTACAAGCTCCAGCTTATCCAAGGATAAGCTGGTAGGGGTCCCATAAGCTCTTCCATGTTAAGCTTATCATCCATAAGTCCATAATCCATAAGCATAGGTACTTAAACTGATTTTATTGGTTTATGTAGATTAAGAGCTTGTTAATAGCTCAATTTGAGCTTAGAGACTCAAAGAGCTAGATAAGAGCTTATAAAAAGCTTATGAAACAGTAGCAACAACATTTAAGAGTAAAGAGCTTATGACAGATTATTAAAATAAAACTTATGATTTTATTAACTAGAAAACTAATTACAATATGTTGAAACTGAGATTACAATAAGCTTTTAAAAACTGAATTAAAACTACATAAGCTAATTTATGAAAATTACAATTTAACTAGAAGTTTTAGAAAGCCAAAAACTAAAAAAAAGATCCTCCTTTTGTGTGTGAATGAGGATCCTTTTATATAGCTCAAATGAAGCTTCCAGGCCTTGAGTTTGTTACTAGCTCCTTGTCATCTCAACCCTTGATTCTTGCTAATCATTGGATCCATCATTATCACCGTTGGATTAATTGAGTGATCACACGGATTGCCAGCGTGGCAATCTGTGATTTGACCCTCTTGTGCTTCTTTTGTACGTACTTTAGTACAAAAATCTAGCCCTTAGTGTGTTTTCTTCATCCGCGTGGCATTCTCCTTGTGGGGTTTCCACCAATGAGAGCATTTCTAGACGTATAACTCTGTCAAGGTGTCCTTTATCACTTGAATTGTCTATCTACGTGGCCAATTTTGATTTGCCCTTTGTTTTGAACTCGAGGTAAAACGGGGAAGACGGTGAACAGTGGTAACTTCCTTTCCCACGTAAAAAACTTGTATACCAGGGTTGCTTGACTTTTCTTTTGACCCAGGTCATTTGACCTTGGGCTTATAAAGGTTTTGGGTCGGGGTAAGGTGTTGTTATAAGGGTTAACGGGTGTTAACTCTTTATAAATTAAAGTGTTAACACCGTTAGGGTTTAAGGGACTATTTTTGCAATTTGGTTTAACTTTGAGGGACTGATTTGGTATTTTTGGGTTTTGTCTTTTTGTGGTTGACTTTTGTTGACCTTTGATAGCATTCTCCCGGTCCTGTTATTCTCAATTCGTTCCGTGTCTCTGTGTTTGTCCGGTTGTGACCGTTTTTCTTGTGTTTTTGTTTTTTCGGTACCTACACAATCACAAAAACAAAACAAACAATATACAAACATTTTAAGCACAATTTTGTCTTTTTAGGGCTTATTTTGATATAAAAAGGATATGTGTTTTCACACATACCAATAAGTGTACGATCTTTTTCTTTAGCGAGCTCGTACGCTGACTCGACGACATCCTATTTTACATGAAATTCGATTGGCATATGCTCCACGAATGGGTTTGACGAGTTACTTACCCTGATGCTCGTTGTGGTATCAGATTTTTATTTACGGGACGGGCTTTGCCGCAACCCGGGGGACGTGGTCTTGCATCTTCACCAAATAGCTCCTCGTGGCTTACCCCGGGGACTTGTTCGCCTCCGGTTAGATCAAACGGCTCAACTGAGGAAGGCGCGTCCCATTTTGCATGGGTTCTCAAGATTTCCCACGTGTCTTCTTGGCTAAACGGGGTTCCTTTATTCTCGTCACGATAAGTCGTTCTAGCTCGTTTCATAACATCCAAATTGTTTTCCCCACTTTTTCCCAAACGTTTGTTTTATTTGAAAATGGCGTTGAACTTTTGGAAATTATGGTTCAACATATGCCACTTGCTTGTCAACATGTCCTTGTTGCGTTTTTGGTAATTTTGCTTGTTAATACAAATAAGCCGTAAAAACGTTTATTTATATTTTACGATCTATTCGTGTTTTGTCAATGACAATCATAAAATCATCAGAAGTACAAAATAAAGTTTATATGTTTCAAAACAATAGTTTTCTAACTAAATAATCATCATACATCATCCATCATTTTTATCATATTCATCATTTGTCATCATGATTATTTCATATAACCCAAACTTCACATGTCATAATTTGTCGTCTATACTCTTTTACAAATCAACTCGGATACTTTGTTCAAATAACAAATGTATCTTCACATTGTCCAAACAAACTTATAACTTTTGGTATTTATATTACCTTTATATTTGCATAAGTAATATAAAAAAATTAAAGTTCCTTGAACAATTTTATTTAAAAAAATGGAAGTAACTTTACATCATGCATTACATCGTCTAAATCTTGAAACATTTCTCAAAGATTACAAAAGATTTTTTAGCTAAAATTCATATATATTATTAGTCAAGCCGGTTCCATCATTTAACATTGGATGGTTACCTTTTGAGAAAGGAACCATTGTGAACCGGTGAACAATAGAGACGGATCCATTAGAAAACGCTGGCCGGTTCCCTTTTTAAAAAGGAACTGCCTAGATCTGGTGTACAGTATCAGCTGGTTCCCTGTGTATACACTGACCGGTTCCCTGCAAGGAGGGAACCGCGGGAACTGTGCTACAGTATCAGTTTTTTTGCCTATAAATACCAACCCATTCTTCATGTTTCATCATCTTATTCACTCATACATTCTCTCTTGCATGTAACTAACCTCTTATCTCATATCATGTTTTAGTTTTGGTGATTTTCTTAATAAGAGAAGATGTAACCATATTTGCATACGGAATCAAGCTTCAAGTTCACTTGTCGCAAGAACTCCTCATCTTACCAAGATTTATCTACTGATTTTAGATCATCATTCATTCACTCATTCATCATATTCATTTACATGTATCATTCAAACATCTTGTAATACGTAGAAGTCATATAGCATATTTCTAGCAAGATAGGATATGTTTTTGTTGGGTGATAACGCTCATTTTATACATATATCTATATGCGTTATTGACTCGCTTGTTCTCACCCCTTAAATGTGTAAACAAATACGAACATGTATAAATACACAACAAGGGACGAAATCACGCGAGAGAAATGAAACCGGAAGCAGTATAGAGTGTTCCCGGGTCATTATGTCCCAACGAGCCTAAAATGGAAAATCGAGAGATGATTGATGATTGATGTTTGAATGTGACAAGGATATGATTGGGCACTAACACTGATAAGCAAAATGCACATAAAAATAAGCAAAGAAAATAAGCTAGAACAAGAATAAAAGCTAGAAATGGTAAAAACACTTAAAACTTTTACACAAAGATAAAAATAAGCTCAAATAAGCTTTAGGCAGACAAATAAGCTAAACTAACTCTCAATATGGTAAATTCAGCATTCAATTAAGCTAAATTAAACAAGAGAAACACAGCAGTACTAACAACAGTACTACCAGTATTAACTAACGGTACTAACTTGGAGTTAGTACTGCTAGTTATAAGTTAGTACTGCTAGTTATAAGTTAGTACTGCTAGCTTTGAAATCCAAGAAAATGAACTAGCAGTACTAACTTGGAGTTAGTACTGCTTGTTCAAAACACCCCTTAAAATCATTTTTCTTTTTAAACTGATTTACAACAGATTATCAAACAACAAAATAAGATACCTATAAGAAGATTCCAATCAAGAATAAGCACTTAAATAAGCTGAATTAGTCTAGCAGTATTAACTCAGAACTAACAGTTTTATCAAATGAACTAACAGTACTAACAGAGAAAGTGATACAAACTACTTTTAAACTAACAACTAATCAAAATAAGCACTAAACATTATGATAAAGCATAAATAAGTAACAAATAAGCATTATAAGCAGTTCTATAGTAAATAAGAAAAGTAAGAAAAAGAGAGACTTACAGAACCCTTGCTCAACAAAGGTGGTTTTTAAACCAATAGTTCTACTAGCTCTATCTTGTATGAAACTAGCTCAGTGAGAAGTCATAAGCCCATCCAGAACTGGCTTATCATCCATAAAATAAGCTGTGGTGTTTTGAGAGTGTTTTTTTTGTGTTTGTTCTATTAACTACTTTACTTTTTAGTTTTACTTAATGAAAAGTAGCTTGTAAATAAGCTGTACTGACAGCTTTTTGAACACAAAACAACCAATTAAGAAACTTAACACTTGGAATTGTAAATTGACTTAAACCTCAAATTGTATTAAACTTGAAATTGTTACAAAGCTGAAAGTAGAAGCTGTAAATGACTTAAAACAAACTGAAAAATTAGCTAAATTATTTTAAGATTAAAAACTAAAAACATACTTGCCTCAAAGGCTTACAAAAGGCTCTATTTATAGCCGAAGTCTTCTTCTCTTGGCTTCTTTCTTTGTGTTTCTTTTTGGAGACAAAACCAGGTGCTTGTTGTGTGAGGAGATTTTAAAACAAATCCCAGCCTTTAATATCTTTTGTGCTTCTTTGGAGTCAATCATAGCCATCGGAAAACACTTGGGAATGGTGAGGGATTGCCAACTTGGTGCACTATACAATGGGGGGGTGTAGAGGAGTGGTTGAAATGATTCATCTAGGGTGGTTGAGTTGTTTTTGCAGGGAGAAAGGTATATAGGCGAATGCCCAAGTTGTTCCTGGAGTTTTGTTTTGGGCTGGGAAGAATGGAGTTTGGGAAGGTTGGCAGCTTTGGCCCCTCCTTTCTTATAACTTTGTTGTAATTTTCGCCCTTTTGTGATATAACTTTAGGGGATTGGCAGAACTGGTCCCTAAAGTTATACTTCACCCTCAATTTCCGATTTCAGCCCTTGTCTTTTTGTAACACATCTTAAGGCTTGGCAGCTTTGGTCCCTTAAGTTGTATTTTCTTCACTTGGTTGACTTTAGACTTTGATTTGACTTTGTCTTTTCCATTCCGTGCTTGGCTTTGTTTGTTTTTGGCTTTCTTTTTGAATATCCGTTCCTGCACAATTCAAATGCAAAACATACAAATACAATGTATTTTTGGTACGTTTTTAGTCACTTAAGTCCGTTTTTAATGGAAAATGGTATGTGTAATTAAGCACATACCAAAATCCCCCATACTAAGGTATTGCCGTGTCCTCACGCAGTGTTCGTCAAGGGGAACTAAAGAATCGATAGCTTCGACAAGTCCTGTTTTTACCATTTTTTTATATGTACATTAACTATCCCTAATATTTTTGGAATTTTTTTTTTACTACCTGTTTGACTTTCTTTATTTTATAAAAATTGGGATCATAGAACGAGAAGCGTCAATAGAATAATCTACGGATGTCCTGACGGAAAAATTCATCGTCCCTGATTTTTCACTAGATCCAAACCAAGCAATTAAACAAGATCATTTGTCAATGTAAGTCTTAATGTTAAGCACTCATACTTATGACCTGTGAACTTTTAACTCCCAACATGGATATATGATTTAAATGTGTGTACTCAATTCAACTCAACCATAGATCAACTTATTTTCATAGTCGTAATCATGAGGAATCAAGACTCAAAGCAAAAACTTATTCTACATAATCATAAGCTCTTACAGCTAGGAATGCGTTGCTTAGTTTGAACACCTACCTAGGCCTCGCTCCCTGGTAGGATATCACAACCAACGACCGGTGCTCTTAGTTTGAAAACCCTCCCCGTTGCTAGCGTAGAGGGAAATCACATCAACACCTTCTTCCTAATATGGCTAAGGATAGGTGTCTTAGTTTGAACCCTCACCTAGACCTTTCTTCTAAGTGAGATATCACAACACACCAAATCCCTAGAAGTAAAGATGTCTTAGTTTGAACCCCCACCTCGTGGTTAGCGGAGTGGGATATCACGACACATCTTTTACTTGCTCCATATACTCAAATGTATGCTTCATTGGCATAATTTTAACATTCATGCATTTTTGCATTCATATTTCGTTCATGCTTCTTTGGCATTTTAACTTTCAATTTACTAAGAACAGAGAAAACTCGTTTTAAAGAATCAAGTTACAAATTTGAAGCTTTTTCTAAAAACATCGATTGACTTAGTTGAATTGAAATGAGCACGTATGATTAGGCGGATTAAAAGCTAATGGGAGAAAAAGCCACAAGTTACTCATATAAGCTTTAGAAGAATCTTGCTTAGCACATAAACTTATATTTAACTCTATCACTTCTTGTTCTTCACCTTATTAAAATTCTAAGCAATAGAATTCGTGAAAGCTTAGCCTACAATTGAGGAACTAGCTAGGGCTCAACACGCCCGATCGAGTCAAAAATTATTCTCATTCTACCCACTAGGAAAGTCGAAACTGTGACAAAACACTTATTTTATTTTTGAAAATTCTTAATTTTTTTTCATTTTTTTTGGTATTTTTGCAAAAATGTGGTGGTAAAAACGGGATTACGTGATGACAACGGCTGCAGGTAAAATCGAATCGAAGACCCCCCCATACTAGAACTAAACATCGTCCTCGATGTTTCAAAGGGGATCCTACGCAATTCTAAGGCCGTTTATTAAGTGTGCCAAAAGATAAAATGTTAGTCGATTAGATTTGGATACTGGATTCCCAAAATGAAGCCTTGATAAAAATACAAGTATGAGAGTTCTTCACAATCCGGGCAATCCTGGACAATTAACAACACGAAACACGGGTAATGGAAAAGGCGAGCTTCCACACAACAAGAAAACACTTATTCATTTCTACATAATACTACGATAAGCATGGGGTGCCTCCCACGAAGCGCTTGTTTAAGGTCACTATGCTTACCCTTCACCTAAAATTTAAATGACAATTGGGAAATGTTTGAAGATCCGTGACTACCCTTGTGTACAGTCCCCTCCAAAGAAAATGCTATTAAAAACGAAGACCATATCCCATAAGAAATTTGGCCCGAGTTTTTGAGATAACTCGAAGGTCCCTATGGAAAAACCTTGTGAATACAGTGAATGGTCCAATCGACCAGACGGGTTTTTTAAGCTTACCTGATACAAAATCTAAATCATAGAGTTAAAGAGGAGGACTCGATCACCGACGTTGAAAACGCGTTTTTGATCTTGGAGTCATGGATTCTCTTTGTTTTCTCTTTGTAGATCAAAGAGTTTTCATAGGCATGATCACAAAGTTCATTAAGTTCATTGAGTTGAACTTTTCTGTGATCACCCGCGATTTTGATATCAAAGTTGGTATGTTTAAGGGCCCAGTAAGCTTTGTGCACGCGTTCGATCGGAAGATGACATGCCTTCCCGTACACTAGCTGTATGGAATACACCCTGATGGTTGTTTTGTAATCTGTGCGGAAAGACCCAAAGTGCATCATGCTAAATTTATCCGACCAAGAGGCACGATTTTCGCCTACGGTCCTTTCAAGAAACGTTTCAAACCACGATTGGATACCTTCAACTTGTCCCACTTGTTTTGTGGATGATACCGGTGGAGATACGATGAATGACTTCCGTATTTTAAGCATGACCCTTGCAAATTGTCATTGCAAAAATGGTTTTCCGCGATCCTTATGATTTGCCCGAGGGCACCGAATCTGGCACGAGGAGATTTAAGAAATTTGCAAACAACTCGTGCCATTATTGGGGAGCGCTTTTGCTTCAACCCATTATTGTAAATAATCAAACGGCCACGAGTATATATTGTTCCCATCTTGAGATGGGAACGACCCCCCATAAAGACCATGCCCCAGACTCAAAGATTTCACAAAACTTGGATGGAATTTTGAGTGCATCTCATCCCGTTGTGAAATTATTTACCTTGACGCTATGGCATGAGTTGCAGTTTTTAAAACCAACTCATGGCAAATCTTTGAAGATTGTGGGCCAAAGAATCCGGAATCGAAAGACATTTCTTGCTGTGGTAGTTAGCACCCGAGATGTCCCACACGGTTTGAACCATCATGCAAGCCATGAGGATGTCCAGGGCTTCCTTGCCAAAAACACAAACGTCGAAATAAACTTGATCCGCACTAGATTTTAAACAAAAGATCTTCCCAATAAATAATCTTCACGTCTTTGAAGAATTTTCTTTTCTGCTGGGTTGACATCCCTTTGATCACGAAATTTCCCGCATGGTAGTTTGCGATGTCAGCAAACCATGGGGTACTAGCATCAAGAACAGCAATCGAACTAAGAGTTTCAAGAGGAAACTTTTCATTTATTTCTTTTGGATTCAAGAGCTCATTCTTGTGAAAGATTCTCCTCATCTAGATAGATTGAATCAGCCGCGAGGTTCTCAGCTCCTTTTGTGTCAACTACATCAAAGTCGAACTCTTGAAGGAGCAGAACCCATCGGAGCAATCTCGCCTTAGAATCTTTCTTAGCAAAGAGATACTTGAGGGCGGAATGATCCGTATACACAGTGCATTTGTTCATGACAAGGTAAGATCGGAATTTTTCAAATGCGTACACCACGGCTAACATTTCTTTCTCTGTCGTGGTGTAACGTGATTCCGCCTCATTCATTGTTTTACCTATGTCAAACATAGTGTATGAGCCTGAAATGTTTCTCATGACGTTGCCAAAGGACGTGTCCATACTTGCACCTAATGCGAAATCGCTTGCTTCGCACATAAGTTCAAATTTTTTCATTTCCAGTCTGGGGCAATTAGATCGGAAGTGCCTCTGTTAATTCTTTTTTAGAGTGATAAATAGCTCATACACCTCTTGAGAAAAAAACGGAGTCTCTTTTTTTCGAGCAAATTGGGTCATTGGGACTGGCTATTTTTGAGAAATTCTGGATGAATCTTCTATACAACCCGCATCCCAAGAAAACTACGGACCACCTTTTACTAGTCGGGTTAAGGTGAGCTTGCGCTAAACGTCATCTTAGTGCTCGATCGACCTCAATTCCCGATTTAGGAAGATTTTATGTCCGAGAACAATACCTACTTTAACCAATGAAATGGCTTTCTCCCAGTTTTAGAGTCTAATTTGGGTGTTCTTCACACGCTTAAGCATCTTGTCCAAAGGGTTAGAGGCATGTGAGAAAGACTTCCAAAAACCGAAAAGTCATCATAAAACACTTCATCGTTTTTTTTTTCGATCAAGTCATGGAAGATTTCCTTCATACATCTCTGGAATGGTAGCCTGGTGCATTGCAGAGGCCAAAGGGCTATGCGTTGGGAACGCGTTAAGGCAAAGGTTCCGTATGGGCAAGTAAACGTTGTCTTTTCCTGATCATTTGGGTCGATGGGTATTTGAAAATAACCCGAGAAACCATCGAGAAAACAATAGTATTCGTTTCCCGCAAGACCCCCCACCCCCCCTCGAGCATTTGTCCATGATTGTAGGGAAAGTGGTCTTTTTCGGTGGCTTCATTCAACTTTCTTAGACAATTAGCATACCCGCCATCCCGTAACGTAAATCGAGTTTGGATCAACACATTTTGCTCATTCTCAACAATGGAAAACCACCTTTCTTTGGTACACCAGTGTACGGCTTAACCCATGGACTCGTCCGAGATAGGTAAATTTAAATCCACGTCAAGAATTTTTTCAACATCTTTTTTTTGATGACATCGTGGATTTTGGGTGTTACCCGTCTCTGATGTTTGGACAACCGCTGGTGTGTAGTCCCTCTTCCATTAGAATTTTTGAGTACATAATTTCCGGGTTAGATACCCTAGAAACGGAGAGTTTTCCCAAGCGATGGCTAGCTTGAGGGGATTGCAACACCTTTAAGAGAGCAGGCTTTTTTCCCCGGATACTCAAATCTTTAGCAAATGATGACTGGAACATGTTGTTTACCTCTAGTAAATGCATATTCGATGTGGGTGAGGTAAGCTCCTTGAGCTCGACCTCGGGAGGTTCATCAATTGTTGTTTCATCGGTTTTTTTGGCTTCACAAATCTAAGCTCTTTTCATCACATCAGAAAATACTTTGCATGTTTGGGAAGTGTGATAAGGGCTCACAATTTAGGATAGCTTCAAAGAAAGAAAATGTCCTTCTTCTCGAGGATTACTAAACGGCTGTCATCAATTCCTGACTTATATGACGTCATCAAAAGTCAGCCTCTATTTCTTCAAGGAATGAATCACTACCCTCGAAAGAGTGATGGTAGGGAGAAGAGGTTTCAACAATTAGTTCAAAGTAAGGAGGGAAATATTCCATTTTGCCTGATACTTCCTGAGAGAAACCTAAAATCACTTGGAATAATCCTCACAAGCTAAATCAATAAAGTCGACCTTGTTAACTGATTCTATGGCTTGTAGGAGGAAAATAATTTCGTATCTCCCACTTTGAAAGATCACGATTGAGTCATCAATCTTAAAGTCATCTCTTCACCGTGTACATCAATCAAGGCTCTTTGCCAGTTCTTAAGAAAATGGCTTCCTAAAATCAAAGGGACTCAAAGGTCGGCATCCTAGTTTAACTACCACTAAAATCGTCTGGAAAGTAGTAGGTTCAACCTTCACAAAACATATTCGCTATGCCGGTGGAGTGGAAGTTTGATCGTCGGCTAACTCGAGTACCATCCGATTTTTGGTCAGTCCCTGGAGATTAAGCATTTTCAAAAACTAGATGCACATTAGATTTGCTGCTTGCACCGAGATCGGCTAGGCTTAGCATTCATCTAAACTCTGAAAAATCACACGGTATCAAAAATCTACCGGGTCACCCTAATTTTTTCAGAAAAGTCTTTAGGTATGACTGCCGAGGCAATTTACAATTACCGGCGGTCTTGGTTAAATCCACGATCTTTGTCCTTTGTTGTACAAAAGCTTACTGAACCTTAGTGCAATGTAACTTAGCATGTGTAGAGAGCATCCGAGCGAAGCTCAGCTCGAAAGTGGAGATTCCGAAAAAATTTCCCTAAATTTTCAAAGCTAAAAGGTCGACCTTATTCGCGACTTTCTCCATGTTTACCCTAGATGGATAAGGTAAGAGTCGTTTTGGCTCTAGGCATAACATTAGTTCATCAATTTGGACTAACGAAAGTCGTTAGGTACTTTTCGTTAGGTACAGTACCAGTGTTCCCTTTGTTATCTCGGTTATTCAACTTCCACCACCGGAGTGGAATTTGAGGTCCATCAGTATAAACACCACTTCCTGGTGTGATTGCTTTCAATTCACACCATCGGGTTAAGCAATGGTGTTGCTAGGCAAGAGAACCCGAACTTGAAGTAGAAAGCTTGGTTGGAATTTACTATTATTGGTAAAGCAAGTCGGTTATGCTTAGGTCATTTGGTTTATGCCATGTTTTGCCCTAACCGCAATCATTAGCATTGACATATGCTTTCAAAATCAAGTTTTAGTCACCCGCCGAACTTGATGAGCTGGAGCTTGGTTAAGCGAGGTTGTATGTCTAACTGGCGTTAGATACATTGGGGCGTTTGTTGAACCTGGGGATCTTTGATTTGACCCTGGTTATACCATTCCCACGGTTTGGTTTTGTTCAACGATTATGCGATTAGTTGGCTTGGTTGTTGTGTTGCCTATGAGGAAAACCGGGTGGTTCTGATTTGGTTTGTCATTGGTGGCGCACGGTAACCGGGAAATTTCCTTATGGTTGAAAATTGCTCGTGCAGTGCTTGCCGAGACGTATCTTGGATGTTATCTCGTAATTTGTTGCATTGGTAGTCGGTAAAACAAGTTACGATATGAGTGGGTGCCCACCGCAGGTAAAACAAACTTTGCTCAACCGCTTTTTAACGGGAGCTGGAACTAGGAGATATCTCTATCGAGAAGTATAGCTCTAAACCATGTCTTTCAATTCAGCAACATCGGAGATCCTCGAGGTGGAAGAGTGCTCGTTACTCACTTTAGCAATAATGGCATAGCTTTCGTGGAAGTGACGAACTTTGGACCTTGCTCTTTAATGATGCTTTGAGCACTCATCGGCTTTTGACCAAAAAGTTTACCACCTGCGGCGTGATTCCACATGAGTCTAGATCATTAACATTTAAGGCATTGTAAAACGTATCTAGTTGGTGAAGCTCCGAGAATCCATGAGTGGACATGCTCGGAAAAGATCTTGTAATCGTCCCAAGCCTCACGAAACGACTCCCATCAAACCTTTGTTTGAAAATTGCGGTAATATCGTTCCGAATTTGTCGTTTTAAGAAGGTGGGAAAATTGGTTGAGGAATTTAGCAACTAGGTCATCCCATGTCTGAATTGATTCGAGGGGATCTTTCTCATGCCGTATACCTGGCTGCCCCCTCTAGAGAGAAAGAAAAAAGCCATCACAACGTTAATGATGTGTTCGGGACATTAGGATATCTCAGAGTAGAGGTGATTTTATTGAAGTAACGATGTGGGCATGCGGAGTCCTCTAAGTCATTTCCGAAGAACTGCTTGTTCTGGACCAGATTTAGTAACCCATCTTGATCTCAAAAATTGCTGCTTCAATTACAGGTGACAACAATTGCATCCTAATCGTATCTCCTCGGTGGGAGCTTGGAGCATTCAGCGCATAGTACTATTAATCAGCCATCGTAACGATGGGGAAGTTCAACAAGATTCTTAGAACTTAGTAATGTTGATGTAGTTGTTGTTGAACGTAGACGACGAGCTTGAGAACATGCGCATGAAACTAAAATAAGAACAAGAAGAGTATTGTTGGGTTTTTTTTTTCCATTTATTCACAATCCCTCGTTTAAAAAAACGGACAGGAAAACCCCCCTAAAACTAGACAACTTAATCCAAATAATCAGAATACTTCACGGTAGCACCCAAAAAGCAATACAAACAGGTGAGCGGAGGAGTGGAATAGCGCGAATCTTATTCTCCTTCGGGTCCGTAGTCCATGGAACAGACCCACCTTATACCTCACTTTATAGTTTTATTTCTTTTAGAGATGAGCCGTACCTTGTAAACGATCACAATTGTAAGTTTTAAATCTTTTGATTCGAGTTTGAAATTTGTATTGTTCCACACGTTATGAAAATTGATAAATTTGAGTTTATTTATTTATATAATTTTTATAACAAAAATTGTTTTTTATATTTTTGGTTTTTTTTTTCTTTGGCTTTTGTATGATAATTATACTAAAAAAAAATTGAAAAATATTTTTGTACTTTTTATGTTTTTGTAGAAGGAAATATTCACAGGTTCAAAGACAAACTGTCAAACGTAACGATATTCTTGCTCAGCCTCCCCGGCAACGGCGCCAAAATTTGACTCGCGAAAACTAATCCTTTATATATATATATAAATATAAATAAACACAAGGATCAAGATCGACGAAATCAATACACCGGAACAGTATAGGGTGTTCCGGTCGTTTTATGTCCCAACGAGGCTAGAGATGGAGAATCGCAAGACGATTGATGATTTGTAATTGAATGTCACAAGGAATGATTGGGCACAAAAACTGATAAAAATAAGCAAAAGCACATAAAAATAGCAAAGAGAAAAAGCTGGAACAAAAACAAAAGCTAGAAATGGCAAAAACACTTAAAACTTTTACACTAAGACACAAATAAGCTCAAATAAACTTAAGACAGACAAATAAGCTAATCTAAATCTAAATAAGCAAATACAAAAAGCAATTAAGCTAAATTAAACAAGATAAACACAACAGTACTAAACAACATACTAACAGTTATAACTACCCAAGATACTAACTTGGAGTTAGTACTGCTAGGCTAAAGTTAGTACTGTTAGCTTAAGGTTAGTACTGCTAGGCTAACAAGACTTAAAGAAATAATAAATAAGCAAACAAGCTAAAACAGAAGATCACCTAACCTTAATAAGCACTTAGTAATAGGAATAAGCAACTAGAATAAACTAAAATGATAAATAAGCTAAAAAGCTACAAACTGATACACTAGTGAAAATATTTTAAAAAGGAAAATAAGCTTTAATAAGCTTACACCTAAAGAAAGTAAAGGAAAATGGTTTAATCTACTCTAAAAGGCTAAGGAAATCTTTAAATGAACAGAAATTATAAGCTGATAAGCTAAGTTGAACAACCAGTACTAACAGTTAAGACTAACAGTATTAACTTGGAGTTAGTACCAGGTAAGTTTTAAGTTAGTTGCTGTTTCAAAAAGTAAACTACCAGTACTAACCTTAGAGTTATACTGCTATGTGGAGTAGTACTGTTTCCTAAAAAAGAACTATCAGTACTAACATAAAGTAAGTACTGCTTGTTTCAAATCAGTCCTTTAAACTTTTCCAAATATTAATTTCATAATTTTTACTAAAAAACAGAATATCAAACAACAAGTAAAACACTTTTAGACTCCAATTTCAATCCATAAACAAGTACTTAAATAAGCATGAACTATCCAGCAGTATAAACTTAAAAAAACTAACGGTGTAAACAGATGAAACTAACAAAGTTTTGGCAATAAATAAGTAAAGTAAGAAAAAGAGAGACTTACAACACCCTTGCTCAAAACAGGGCTAAATCAACAATCTACAAGCTCTAACTTGTAGGAACAAGTTAGTAAGAGTCCATAAGCCCATCCCATAACTGGCTATCATCCATAACTAATAAGCAGTAGGTATGATTGAGATGATTGGTATGATTTTCTCTTTACTACTTAACTTTTTAGATTTACTTGATTAAGGCAGCTTATAAACAAGCTGGAATTGAGAACTCTTTGAACACCGAAACAATATGAATAAGAAACTTAACAACTAAAATGAAAGAAAAGGGATATTGATTCAAAAACTTCAATCTTGCACTAATTTGAAGTGTTACAAAGCAGTGAAATAAAAGCTGTAAATAACTGAAAATAAGCTAAGTTATTAAAACTAAAAACTAGATTAAAACTAAGATGCCTCAAAGGCTTACAAAAAGCTCTATTTATAGCCGAAGTCTTGGACTTGCAGCTTGTGCTTCTTTTAGAGTAGAGATAAAAACAAGTGTGCTTGTTGTGTGAGGAGAGTCTAAAAAACAAATTCCCGACCTTTTGATTTCTTTTTGAGCTTCTTGAGACAATCTCAGCAATCGAAAATGCTTTTGGGAAGATTTGGGATTGCCACAGGACTTTATACATGCTGGGGGGTTAGTAGGGTGGGAGTGAAAATGGATTGTGCTAAGAAGAAATGGATTCGCAGGGAAGAAAGTATGGACGGACTATACCAGTTTGTAATGGGTTTTGTTGGGGCGGAAAGAAGACTTATCGGGGAAGTTGGCAGTTGGTCCCCTCAAGTTGTATAACCTTAAATGTAACTCGGCCCCGGTAGGCAGTTTATGGCCCTTGCTATTTAATCTTTTGTAATACAAACTTTAGGCTAAGGCAGTTTTACCCCTCAAGTGTAACATTCGTCATTGGAAAAAAATGGAAAACCCCTTTTTTGTCTTTGTCCATTTCCACTCGGCCTTGGATCTTTGTTTTTGTCCTTGGCTTTCTTTTTTTGCTCTTTTTCCCTTAATATCCGTTTCCTGCATAACACAAAAGCAAACATACAATACAATGTATTTTGGTATTTTTTATTCATTTAAGATCCGTTTTAAAATGGAGAATGGTATGTGATTGTAAGCCCATACCATACTCCCCTAAATCGTCATTCATAATTCCTTTTTTTAGTTCAATGAACAAAACAATGACTGTCTAAGTATGTTTTGTCTGAAAGAGGCATTAATAAAATTTTATCAAACTGCCCATAACTCTAAGCAGTTGGGTAGGAAATGCAGCCACTTTTAACTTTTTAAAGTATATTATAATCACTCTTTAGGTCTTAAGGGCCGTGTACTATGCTTCAAGCTCAGTCTGTTTGGTCTGTAGTGCAATCAGAGAACTATCACCGACTGCTAGTATCGCTCCCCCAGAGCCCTACTAAGACCTCATCCAATTTAGTTTTGCACTACCTTTCAGGATCTTGAGTTTAATGATTGCGTTTGCTTTCTTTAATTTGCTTAATGCCGTTTTTTTGTTTTCCTCCATGTCCATAAGTATAAATTATCAATTTAAATTAGCAAGCCGCACACGCGTCATCAAACCACATTTAGCCGCATTTTGATCACCTGATTAACATTAGACATTATTTGATGAATCAGGATGACCATTGCTATCAGCCTTCCTCCAAAACAACTTTTCGTTAAAGGATTCAGGTTTGCTAAGCTCAGAATGTCGTCTCACATTTGCAAACACATCATTTTCACATGGTGTTTGTACTGTTCCAATGGCTGACCAATAGAATTTTGAATTCTTCAGGTGAGAACCTGTCCTAAATCTTTGCCATGTAGCCTGAAATGTGCTTTCCAATCCTGTATCATCAATTCTCTTCTCCGTGTCCTCTAGCCAATCACTTCTCAGCTTGAAGTGGAACACCTGTTCAGGCCTTGTTTGCACATCATCAACTACTCTTTGTATACGCTTAAGTTTTAACACCGCTTTGGCTTCCTGCATTCCTGCATAGTGGTCCACATCCCATGCAGTTAAAGCAATGTAATCCCCTACCATTTTGTTGCACTACCGGACTGCCTACCTGTTTTCCCTACCCCGAGCAACTGTCATCCTCCTTTGCTTCCAAACTGCCCTGACTGTTGTCGTGTTATAGCTAGTATGGTACATCTTCGGTCTTGTTCCTGGAGTTTGAAGAAGTTTTTGAAGGTATGTTGATGGTAGGTTTGTACAGCTTCTTTGAAGTACTTAGCAAGGAGTGCCAATTCTTATTCATACCTTATCCCTCCGACTTGTTTTCTGGATCACTGTCTTTCCTCAGAAACGGACTCCAGATTGAGGAGTAACTGGTTTGGCGATTTCTCTTTGCCTTTGTGTCTGGTAGACTTCACTTGGTCGGTGGAAGAATATTTGCAGTATAGACTGGTGCATCCGATCTTTGAGTTTTGGTGCCTGATTAGTAGTTATTTGAAATGGTTGAGCAAGCCGTAAAGAAGGCTAAACGGATTTGCACTTGCCCTGGGCTAATCCTCGTACCAGAACAGTAATGAGCTTAACTATCGTTTTGAAACTGCTTCAGAACGTCAAACCAGCCTGTGGATATGAAACTGTGGTCTAATTCCTGTCTCTGCTTGACAACCGTCATCAAATCTTCCATTCGGTTGAAGTTGTGTAAAAATTGAACATTCACTTTGCATTGTGAAACATCTATTGCAAGTTGTTCCTTTCAACTCATTCTCTGTTTTATAAAATAGGGAGTAATATAAGACCTCCAGGGATTCTCCATCTCGAAAGTTAAAATTTCCCAAATGCCCAAAATAGATTGGTCCTTTACATCTTGTACTTTCAACGATTCACCCTGTTGTACCTTTCAATGGCGGTCCACATCTCCTTAATGTGTTGCATGACAAATCAACAGTTGAGTAAATGGTCATCCCCAATACCCGTCATAAATCAAGAAAATAGCTTTCCTTTTCAGCTTGAAAAGTAAAGTCTGTTCTCTCAGGTGTCATGTTGTGTATTGCTCAGCTTTTCAAGATGTGCAACTACTGGTAGAATGTTCTCTGCTGCTTCAACTGCTGCAATGAGTACGTTTGTAGGCAAATATGGACCTTCAAAGATGCACTTCCTCAATATTATTCACCATTCGATTTAGTGTCAAGGTAGCGTAGAAAACCGCCGAACAGCCACTGAAGAATATCTTTCCTGGTCCAAACATCGGTGGGAACGTTCTTTTGAACCACTGCCATGAAATTGTTTGTGCATTGGCTATTCGGACTGTTGAGGAATGTTAACTGGAGTAAGGACATGATGATATGAAATAGTTTATGAAAATATGAAGTGTGAAAGATTTTGTATGGATCTTAAGTGGATATATGTGATTGAAATTGTGGTTGTAACATTCACGTTCACGGGATTTACTCGTCTATGATCAAAACTGACAGATGATTAACGGGATTTTACAAGATCACTAGATAACCGTGAATGAATGATTCGGAATCAGCGGCCAATGATTTAACAGATAATTTTCTGGCTAGGGTTACAGCAGATTGTTTAACTAGGCTCACCAAACTGAAACGGGCCTTAAAATGCTGATGGGCCGTGAGCTAGAACAAAAACAAGTCTAACACAAATTCCAAAAAACTGAAAAATGTCAATAAATCATAGTAAACGAGCTTTTTGGGCCTTAAGAAATCCTTAACCAGCTAAAGGGTGGTTACAAATACAGCGAGATCCGTTCTCGTTTTTCTCTTCGATTGAGAGAGGTTCCACGGGGCCTAAAACGGACTTACGGATCAAAAGTTATGGCTGTTTTTCTGAAACCCTTTTCTTCACACAAGATTTCTAGACAAAACGCAATGCTTTTTGAATCAAAACGCAATGAACTTTATCAAAACGCAGTGGTTGAGATTTGGTCAAAACGCAGTGGTTGAGATTTGGTCAAAACGCAATGCTCAAAACGCAATGGTCAAAACGCAATGGTCAAAACGCAATGGTCAAAACGCAATGAACTTTATCAAAACGCAGTGGTTGAGATTTGGTCAAAACGCAATGGTCAAAACGCAATGGTCAAAACGCAATGGTCAAAACGCAATGGTCAAAACGCAATGGTCAAAACGCAATGGTCAAAACGCAATGGTCAAAACGCAATGAAATTTTGTCAAAACGCAATGAAATAAAAAATTGGTCAAAGTATTCCTTAGTCAAAACGCAATATATGTCTTCAAAACGCAACCTGCAATCAAAAACCAATGAAACCAAAACGCAACCAATGTCAAAACGCAAACCAAGAAAAAAGTCAAAAAACGCAACAAGATCAGAGTACAAAACGCAACATGAACTTTGCCCGAAAGTCAAAAACGCAACGATGGATAACGAAATATACGAGTTTTTTCCCACCACTAAAATCTGCCTAAAAATCGCCTTAGTGACCTTTAACCTGATTTCCTCTTGCACAATTTGGCTACCTTAAGCCTAGATCTTCATAATAACTAAAACATTCACAACGATCTAAGCACAATAATTCGGGTTTGAGTTTTTCTTCATATACAACACAATTTGATCTTGTTTTACCACAAGAATCACCCACGAATCCACTACGTATCCTGATACCAAGTGTTAGTAATATGATTCACCCTTTGAACAATGATCCGGAGGCTTGGTAAAATGGAAAAGAAAAGTATCCATATTATTTAGATAGAAAAAGAGAGAGAAATGAGAGAAAAGAGAAATGAATTATAAGATATTTTGAACAACTAACTTTTTTCTTCCCATAGAGGAAAAGTTTCCTTAATAAAACCCGACACTAAAAGGTGACGCGCGGAAATATTATACTAGGACCGGGCTCAGGGTTAATGCTTGGGATTAATACCCAAAACATATACAATATTAGATTAACCATCGAGCCGATTCCGAATACAAGTAATCTCTATTACAACATTACAAATTAAAGACCGAAGCTCCTATCGTAGATGGACCGACACTTCCTTGTTCGAGTCTCTCAATAAATTGAGGACTAACATAAAATCATTTTCATATCATCGAACATTAATGATTACATCACACACGTTTCCCCAATACGGCAAAATACGAGTTCCTAACACACGTACAAACTAAACGCGACTACTTCAATGCCTGGCATACACCGAACCATGCTCTAAGACGGTACCCATAGTGCTTCTAGCACCGGACCGCCTCTACTCTTCCACTCTCACTCATCATAAAATCGAGTCGTCGCATGCTGCCTTACGTTCTTTGCATAAAACCCGTGACATCCGCGCAGAGATCGAGTCAACTCCTGACTCTTGAACACTCCCACACCGGTAGTCTCTATGCCTCCTTTTATCCCCTCCCAACTCAGGCGACCTACTACAGCAAAAGCAATAACTGCCGACTCAACCCCAACAATCCTGTGTCCCTGCTCTCTCTGAACTCCCTTAATAGCCTATATACGATAGACTGGGATAGCCTGAGTGTGATCATGAAACCTCTAAACCAAATCTCTTAATGTCTCATACGTAGCCTCTACTTTGCCCCTCTTGAGCAGGCTCACGAGATATACCGTCTGGCATCACAGATGCGTAACCCCTCTCCACTCTGACCATAACCGTGCCTCTACATACCCGTCTCGTCCCATCCGATCAATAGCCTCAACTACAACTCTAGCATCAATCCCTCTATCCCTAAGAGCATCTGCGTAAGCAATACACTCATCAATCTCTGCCTAAATCTATGGATCAGTATCCTGCTCTAAACGAGGCTCATCACTAACCCTGGCAATAGCATCATCCCTCAAACTAATCTCTCTAGGATCAACTTCTACATCTGCCAGATAACCAGAATCCTTAACTCTCTTAGGCGATGGTATCAAATCAGGTGGAAAATGCAGGTACAGATGACATAGGGACCTAATGTCTCCTTGCAGATGGTCCGGCAGAAGTACCCAAAAATCAGGTTGAAGATGATTTAAAAATGAGTGACTCAAAGAAAGGATCAGATAGAGCATCCAATGAAAAATCTGATGAATGCCTCTTGATGACTAATTTGAAAGAAGAATGATCGCAGAAAGGTCTCACAGCAAGACGATGAGTGGGTAACGGTCCCACCCTCTTCCTCGCAGTCATCATGTGTACTAGTGCCCATTAAGATGGTAGTGGTACGGTCGACCATGAGGAATAGGTTGTCCAGGTGATAGAATCATAACCCGACCGATGAGTATGAAAGGTGAATCTCTGGGTAAATAGCGGTAAAATCTCAGTGACAGGAGAACCTACGGTAGGAGATTGAGGGATAGTATCTGGTGTAACACTGTTTATGGAGTACACATCCGATGATAAAATGGGGGGGGTGAGATAGCTTGTAATGGAGTGGAATATGGTCTGATGATGATCCTCAGATGGAAACAGACTCAAATCAGATGCAGGTGAGTAAACAGGAGAAGCTGGTGAATAGTCTGGGGTGGTGGTATTGTAGTAGCTATGAAAAGGTATCTCAGTGGGTATCACTGGTGTGTCCAGTCTGATAGCAGGTGGAGTAATCACTGGTGTGGTGTCAAGGAATAGTTAGTAGGGGCTAGTGCCAGAACAAGATCCCTCGACCAGCAGGTAGTCCCCTACGCATATCCTTTGATGGAATCCGACGAAATCAAGATAACTGAAATAGCCAAAGCCTGCACAAAGCCAAGGTTTCATATAAAAACAACTTTATATCAAACCATGCATGTATGCAAAAAAAAGAATGGGTGAATGGTTAACTAAATGAATGCAAAATAAAAAATAATGAGTCAACGAGCACAGTCCACAGATTGGTATGAAATAAAAAACACTTAGAAATATTAGATAGTACTTTAGTATTTAATACGTATCTATTATTTACGTTATAGATACTTAAGTTATGTAAGTACAATGTAAGTGTCACGTAAGGCATATAATCACGTAGGATCACATACTGTTATAGTCCATACCTAGTTTATACTACCTGGTTCTCTATAACCTTGGCTCTTGATACCAAACTGTCACAACCCCCAGACGTTGCCTGGACGAATAGCGGTCCGTAAGGCCGTGACTCCTTATTGAGCAGCTCAAGTACAAAAGCAAAAAGAACGACCTCTAAGGTAACGTTATAGAAAAATAAAACACCGTATGCAAAGTTTTAAAAAAAAATCATAAGATTTTTACATCGATTTAAAGTTAAAAAGATTCAAAGTTAAAATGCGAAAGCTAACTAGATTCAACAACGGAAGATAAAGTGACGATAGGTAACTCTCTGGTAACCGGTACCGGCAAAAAGACGTTCAACAATAATGTCAATCAACAGCATCCATGCTAAGCACCTGAGAAAAACATGCTTAAAACGTCAACATAAAGTTGAGTGAATTCATAGGTTTAGTTCAAACGTTATTATAGTGGACCACAAGATATCAACACGTATGCGACAGTTATAACAGATACAACTTCACATAAAAAGTATTTACGTTGCTCTAAGCTCATGACAACCCCGAAGCAAATTAACGTTTATTAGCAAGTAAATTGCTATGTATGTAAACAAGCCCCCTAATGTAACCTGACCAAGACTACCTTCATAAGTATTCGACCGTGGTATATATACCGTTATCGGAGCCCCGTGGGTAGTGAGCGCTACATACCCAGATAGTGATAATTAGTCCTAATATATATATTATAACACAACGCGCTCCCTCGACCGGTTTTTTCTCCAGTCAAGATATTGACGTATCAAGGATAAGTGGGGCATAGGGGGTCTAAACGCTATCTTAGGCAACACGTAGAACAGGGCAAATCTCACGCAAAGTACTTGTGTCCAGTTTTACAAGCAAGCAATGTTTCTCACAGACCCCACGTATAAATATTTAGTCAAAACGGTAAAAGAGTGGGGGCCTAATGATACACACTTTATACGGGTAGTGGATCAAAAGGAATCCATCAAAGCAAAAATGAATCTCACGTTCTAGCACAACCTATCATATCGTCGTACGTTTAAGAATGATGTACAGCGAAAAACGCTTACCGCAAGAACTGATCCAACCGAGCACGAGTAGACCACGGCGTAATCCCTTTTTTTTAAAAGACTTACAAAAGTATAAGTTTTGACAAATTCTCGACACTTCAAAAATAACTTAAAAATATTTCGTCCTTTTAGTGTTTATCGTCTTTTAGATCATTTTTTTGTCTTTTAGTGTATTTCGTCTTTTAGTACATTTTGTCTTTTTAGTGTAATTTGTCTTTTTATGTGTTTCGTCTTTTGTATAATTTGTCTTTTTAGTGGATTTTTGTCTTTTAGTGTATTTCCGTCTTTTGCAATTCCGTCTTTTAGTTCATTTGTCTTTTAATGTATTTAGTCTCTCTAAGTGTATTTCGAACCTTTAGTATGTTCATCTTTTAGTTCCCGGACACATCATGTTGACTCAATAACTAAAAATGTTGACCCTAAACTCGACACGTTATGTTTATTCTAATTTAATCATAATTTGATAATAAAAGTATATTTTTCGCGCGTTAATAAAGTTTACGAAATTATCGGCAATAACCATTTCAAAAAATATATCGACTTAACCATTTTATCAACGCTCTGACTCGTAAACTATCTGTTTTACCTAACAAAGTACATTCTTTTCTTGACGCGAAAGCATATACGATCTATTTCGACAACCCGCCAAATATCCGCAACAAATCCCGTTTCTAAAACCTAAACCTCTTCGACAATCACTTACGCTTACAAACAAATCCAACATCACACTTAATCACTCCGCCAACAATATTTAAACTTAATATACATAATTTCTTAAATAAACATAAGCCCATAGTGAAAACAATATATATATCAAAATAGTCCACAACAACTTTTATGCATAAAAGTTTTTATGTCTTCCATATATAAACAAAAATATAAACTTTGAGACTTTGTAGTTTTTTATAGACAAACTAGAAAATGATTTTTCACCAACGATCCCTTTGTACCCCTTGTCGGCAATGATCATACGAATGCAAAAGTACTAACTTATTTATGAAAAAGTAGAGATGACTTACAAGAAAACGACGAAAGATGAATAGAAACTAAGAACAACCCAAATGTTGTTTTATAAAATACCCGGATGAAATAACAATCAACTCGAACAATATATCTTCAAATGTAAATGAATCAAAGATGGAAATATGGTATGGATTTGTGTTTTTCGTGGGTTAAGGGAACAAAGGAGAAGAGAAAAACTAAAAATACAAGTATGTGCGTGTTATGAATGAACAAATGAATATAAGATGGGTTATATACACAATGTTTACTTCACACACTAATAGTGTGTGTGTGTGTACCGAAAACAAGACAAGAGAGCCAAAGAGGGACACAATGATCCTCCAAGATCACAAGTTTGCTATACTAGTTCCTATTTGATAGCGATGAAGGATTCTGTATTTAAAAATGAAAGAAAAGAAAACCTTTAAACTTTGTGGTTATAGACTAGGTTTTGAAAATGACCCAGTTCCCTATAACCTTGGCTCTGGTACCATCTGTAACACCCCCAAAATCAGGTAGCAGCGGAATGGTAACAATGGGGTGCTACGTCAAAGTACAACAATCAAGATATAGGAAACGACCATAAATGGACGTTTAAGACAAGATTTCATTCGATGCCATAGCAAAATATCAGAGTTTATACATTAGGTCCCATATGTTTTAAAAGAGTAATAAACATTTCAAGTACATATTTAATTAAACAAAAGCTTCATAATACCCAAAAGATGACTTAAGTTTTTAAAGATAATAAAAGTTGCATTGAATATAGATAAAACACAGAATCCGTCTTCATTGATATCCGCCACGGCTCCCCTCCAATCTTCATACCCTAGGACCTGAAATTACATGCTAAAAGTCAACACAAAGGTTGAGTGAAATCATAGGTTTATCGGTAAAAAGGGTGGACCACAAGATCGAAGTAATAGTAGACTCTGAAACACATTCAGTAGTCCAAAACGTTTATTATTGCACTAAGCTCATGACCCCGAAGCCTTAACTAGATTTGTGCCCCAATCAGAATATAGGATGCTTGCCAACAACCTAACACCTCTCAATGTTAAATGCACCTTGATCAAACTAGTGACCCAAGGAAAGGTGGGGATTGTCAGTCCCGATAGATCTATCCACAACACTCGCGCTTACTACAATAGCAATTAACGGTTCATGATAAATAGGGACTTCACGGCAATAAGGTAACTTAGCAATAATATTCAGGCAGTAATCTGGATAGCATACACTTTGTAAACACTTTGAAAACACTTAGAAAAACACTTGTGTCCAATAGTAAAACAAGCAATGTAATTCACCCCGTAGATTTTGTAAAACAATCACGTAGTAAAAAGGGGGCTATGAACTCACCTCGAGTGAATGGTAATCAACAAGTATTCACAATAGAAAATGCGTCACGCTTACGATCGAATGCAACCTAATCCAATATAGGTCGTATAAGTACTAAACACTTTGATTATTTATAGGTCGTATAGCTCATCATACTATCGTTCGGGCTATCATAATTAAGAGGTCATGTAGTGACGTATGAGGAGCTAGGACACTTTAAATCGTAAATCCAACAACTCGTCGATACGCCACCCCGAAGAGGCCTCATTATGAAACTCCCTAGTAATATAGTACTTTGATTAACTAATACCACATATAATTCTATATAGCTACATCACCATCTAATCGTTTTAGTGAAATCATATTTATAAAGTAAAAACGTTTATAAGTATACTTTAGTAAAACTGGCGTAACTTTCTCGTTTTAAGTCCGTTTCTTTCGTTTCTTACGTCCACGCCTTCGTATTAAGACGAGTTATCAAAATATAACATTTTCAAAATCTGAGTTTTCTGATGAATAGTGATTTTTACTGTTCATAACAGTTATATATTTATTTTTATAGATTTAGTTATCGTAAATCTCGTAAATGTCGTAACTTATTCGTTTTAACTCCGTTTTTAGCGATTCTTTCGAGCACGTCTTCGTATTTAAAAGTTTTATCGATTTATTGATGTTTTAAAAGTATAAGTTTCTGTGGTGAATAGTAACTTTTATAAAAATAGTTTTATAAAAGTATATATTTAACGTAAACTTGAAATCGTCGTATCTTTTTCGTTATAAATCGGTTTTTCGAGTTTCTTATCATTTTGGAATCGTCATGAGGCGTACTATCTTTTTAAAACATGGTAGGGCTGTTACCAAGGTCGAACCAAAACAGCCCCTTTATAATACTTATACATATCCATTTTTATAACTTGTTTTATATACCTTTTAACTTAATAATTTACCACAAGTTTTCCAAGACTTATTATATACTTGTCTTACATATAATAGAGTCCAAGATCCATATTGTGTCCATGAGTTCCAAAGTATCAAGTCCTTAACAAGGCTTAAAAACCTTAAACTTTCTTAAGTAACTTTAAATTATAAGTTTATACATATACATGTTTACACTTAACCAACATGTTACAATACTTTTATATCCATTAGTTCATGATATTATCAACATCATAACATATGTAAAAATGTTCAAAACCATGATCACAAGTAGAAATATGTTTTACATGTTTAAAAGTATTCTAAATGGTGATTTACTATATAGAACTCATATATGCATAAAATGATAAATGTGAAGACATAAAGAGTTTTAGATGACCTTAGAGTGATGTAATATGGTAACCAACACAATCTAAACCCTTGTTTAGATTACAAACCAAAGCTTGCATAATCAAAGAAACCCTAAACCTTAATCTTCCACTTTTCTTGCTTTAACCCTTGAAAGTCTTAAACCAGCCATTCTAAACACCTAAGGACATCTTAGATATGTTGTAGGAATGTATGTAAATGTGTTAAATAAAATTTTGTATGGATTTGGATGTTGCCGTGGCTAGGAGGGAGTATAAGGAGAGAATTGTGTGAAAAATTTGCTAAGGAAATGCGAGTGTGTGTTCTAGTTACTAGTTGTTACCTTTATATATTTAGAAGACTAGTCAAAGATTGGCCATGGAAGTCTTCAAGACAGAAAATGAAAGTATGAAATGTATAACTTTTATTAACTAAAGTGTAGAAATTTGTTAAGTCTTTGTTGTCTTGTACATATACATGGGACGTGTATATATATGTACATATGGGTAAAGTCTTATAAACTTTGATCATTGTATGTAAACATAGGTATTTGTTGGAAGTATTAATTCGAAACGTAAACGTTTTACGTAACCAATAAAAACATAAAATATAATAAGTTGATTATTTCTTCGTAAAAATAAATATATTGCTTGCTGATGAAAACTTAATGTGTTTCGGTGCCACGTATACGTTGTATTGTGATTCTTAATTTCACGATTTAACTTTACTATTAAATTTAAAAGTAAACGCGTGACGAGAAAAAAATAATAATTAGCAATAGAGGACGTCGTAAATGAACCTGAAAATACGGATTGTTACAGTATTATACGGTTAGATGAGCCTTGTCCTCAAGGCTCAGGTTGCAACAACCTGAAGAAGGGACCGGGTTAAGAGAAAGGTTCGGATAGTTCTCCGGAATTGTTCCTTCACGTTCCAAGTAATACTCGCTCTTGCGAGAGTTCCAACGAATTTGAACAATGGATTTCTTCTTCGCTTTAGTTTTTCACCATCTTTTTCATTTACGATCTAAATAGGCTATTCCACAATCGCAGATTTTCATCAATCTCGATATCACAAAGGTACTTTGAACATCATGGCTTAGCTAAACATTTCTTGAGGTTCGACATGGAACGTGTCGTGAAAACAGCTTAGCTCCTAGGGTAACTTTTTAACCGATAAATCCACTGTCACATGATACACGATTTTTACATGGTCACATATCGTAGTGTAGCTTTCCTTTCTTACACAAATCGTACCACTCCCTTCCATGGAGATACCTTAAGTAACACCTGGTCTCCAACTTGGAATTCAAAAGGTTTACGACTCTTATCAGCATAGCTTTTCTGGCAACTCCTAGCCGTTTTCAATATTTCCCTAATTTGAACAATCTTTTCTGTTGTTTCTTGCATAATTTCTGGTCCAATAAGCTGACTTTCTCCAACTTCAGTCCATATCATGAGAGATCTACATTTCTGCCCGTACAGAGCCTCGAATGGTGCACACTTAATGCTTGTGTGGTAACTGTTATTATAAGAAAACTCAATCAATGGAAGATGAGTATCCCAACTGCCACCAAAATCCATAACACAAGCTCGAAACGTATCCTCTAGCGTTTGAATAGTACGCTCACTCTGACCGTCGGTCTGAGGGTGGTAAGCCGTACTATGTCTAGTCTCGTACCCAACGATTCCTGAAAGGCTTGCATAAGTGTGCGTGAATTGACCATCACGGTCTGAATGATTATCACCGGCACACTGTAATCCACTACCAATTTATTGTTAAATCCTTTGCTAATTTCTTCGTTTGTAGTCTTCACGAATAGGTAAGAAAAGTGAGCCGACTTTGTCAATTTCAACAACGACCCAAACTCCGTATTCATCCCATGCTTCTTTTTGGCAATTTTGTGACAAAAGTCCATTGGTATCTTTTCCCCAATTTAACTCAGGAATTCTGGTTGCTGAAGAAATCATGGAGGGTTTCTGATGTTCCCCGCCCCGGCTTTTATCTTAGAACACGTAAGAATCTGCGAATACTCAGCAATGTCTCTTTCATACCAGGCAGCAAAACAAGTCTCACAGATCATGTAATCTTATCTGCACCCGGATGTACTGGAATATATAAGAAGTATGAGATTTCATCCATGATCAATTTCCTTACACCACCAACTGATGGAATCCAGATACGATCAAAGAAGTAGATTTCACCATCATCTCGTTGCTCAAAAGTGTGTTTATAATCATCTTAGCATTCAGTTCGGGGCCTTTGAGGATCTTGGATGCTTGCTCTGTGCTCATAAAAATCTAGTCTTAAGTCCAGAATGAATAGTAATACTCATAGCACGTACTCGTCTTGGCTTGAGTCTTTCTTTTCTGCTCAAGGCATCTGCCACACGTTCGCCTTGCACCGGGTGGTATTTAATCTCAACTCGTAGTCAACGGAGTAGCTCGATCCACGCTTTGGCGTCATATTTAAATCCTTACTGGTCGAATTATGTATTGGAGACTGGTGGTTAGTGTAGATAACACTTTTCGTCCTGTAAAAGATAATGTCTCTAGATTAAGAGAGAAACACCACCGCACCCTATTCCAGGTCTGTGGTGGTATAATTATTTCTATTGCTTATTTAACTGTATTGACGCATATGCTTCAACTTGCCCGTAGCATCCAGCTCGCACCTCCAAAAAACCCTTGTTTTGATGCATCACAATAGACCATAAAGTCATCAGGTCCATCGGGGAGTGCTAACACAGGAGCATTGCATAGTTTCTCCTTCAGAATTTGGAAAGCTTCATCTTGCTTATCGCCCCACACATACGTCTTATTCTTTTGAGTCAACAGGGTGAGGGGCTTTGCGATCTTGGAGAAATATCAATAAACCTTCGGGTAGTAACCCGCCAATCCTAGAAATGAACGGATTTCAGTTGATGATTCAGGGGTCTTCCAGTTCTTGACCGACTCAACCTTGCTAGGATCCACGTGGATACCGTCACGGTTGACCACATGTCCTAGGAACTGTACTTCTTGTAACCAAAATTCGCACTTTGAAAATTTGGCGTACAACTTCTCCTTTGGAGTAAGTCTTAAAATCGTCTTCAGGTGGACTTATGTTCTTTTCTGACTTTGAGTAGATTAAGATAGTCGTCAATGAACACAATTATCGATTGTCCAAATACGGCTTGCAAAACGCGGTTCATTAAGTTCCATTAAATTATTGCTGGCAAGTAGTCAAGTCCAAATGGCATGAGTGTGAACTCAAAGTGCCCATATCGGGTTCTAAGCGCGGTCTTTGGTATATCTTCCTCTCGGACTCTTAACTGATGATATCCTGAGCGAAGATCTATCTTTGAGAAACAACACGCACCTTGTAATTGGTCAAACAAATAATCAATTATGGGGAGAGGGTAACGGTTCTTTATAGTCAACTTGTTTAGTTCCCTGTAGTCAATTTACATTCTCATCGAACCGTATTTCTTCTTGACAAAGAGCCGGGGCTCCCCATGGTGAGTGACTTGGTCGAATAACCCTTCTCTTGAAGTTCTTTAAGCTGGTTCGACAATTCTAACATTTTTGAAAGGGCTAACCGGTATGGAGATCTAACAACTGGCGATGCGCCTGGAATCAGATCAATGCGAAATTCTATCTCTCGCACAAGAGGTAAACCTAACAGATCGTCTGGAAATACCTCAGGGAAGTCTCGGACAACGCGTATGTCATCAAGCTTTTTCTCATCAGCCTTGATACATGCAAGTGAACGAAGATCCTTTTCCGGCCTCTCGCCTTGAACTTCAAGAATTTTGATCTTGTGGTCCACCCTTTTTACCGATAAACCTATGATTTCACTCAACCTTTGTGTTGACTTTTAGCATGTAATTTCAGGTCCTAGGGTATGAAGATTGGAGGGGAGCCGTGGCGGATATCAATGAAGACGGATTCTGTGTTTATCTATATTCAATGCAACTTTTATTATCTTTAAAAACTTAAGTCATCTTTTGGTATTATGAAGCTTTTGTTTAATTAAATATGTACTTGAAATGTTTATGACTTTTAAAACATATGGGACCTAATGTATAAACTCTGATATTTTGCTATGGCATCGAATGAAATCTTGTCTTAAACGTCCATTTATGGTCGTTTCCTATATCTTGATTGTTGTACTTTGACGTAGCACCCCATTGTTACCATTCCGCTGCTACCTGATTTTGGGGGTGTTATAGATGGTACCAGAGCCAAGGTTATAGGGAACTGGGTCACTTTCAAAACCTAGTCTATAACCACAAAGTTTAAAGATTTTCTTTCCTTTCATTTTTAAATACAGAATCCTTCATCGCTATCTGATATCCACGCGCGCGTATTCCCTGATCCTTACTTACTTTTCCGATTGTCATTATTGCATTATATATAATCTTAGATATATAATACTTGGTTTAAATTCGATCTCTTACGTCTATCTTTTGACATATCAATATCTATTTCTATCGATCAATTATATAAATATCGACTATCCTGATTAATTTATGATTATTTATATCATTCTCCATTATTTACCATGTGCCATGACTCTGCATACCTTTACAAATTCTCAACGAATTGTGTACTTGTGTTGCCAGAATCATGCCGCCCAGGAGATTTAAGAAGAAATCTGTTAGGAAGATAGTGGAAAAGCGTGTGGCCAAAGCCATTAAAAAATATGAAAAGACTAGAGTTGACTCAAACAATGCTGGTGGATATGGATCAACAAATACTGGAGGAACTATTGTACTAGAGATGCATGGATGTTCGTATAAGACATTTATGAATGGCAAGCCTCACTCTTTCAAGGGGACTGAAGGTGTAGTCGGACTGAAACGTTGGTTCGAAAAGATGGAGCAAGTGTTTGAAATTTGCAAATGTGCTGAAGATGACAAAGTGAAGTTTGCTATGTGCACGTTCGAGGGTCGTGCTCTAACCTGGTGGAACGGAAATGTTCAGACTTTGGGACTTGCTAATGTTAATCAGATCCCCTGGAGCAACGTGAAAGCTATGATGACCACTGAATACTGTCCAGCAACTGAAATCCAAAGGATGGAATAAGAACTTTGGACTCTGACTCTGAAAGGAGATGATATTGAAGCTTACAGTAATCGTTTCAACGAACTAGTTCTGATGTGTCCTGAAATGGTGTCCACTGAAAGTAATAAGATTGAAAAGTACATTCGTGGGTTTCCTGAAAGAATCATAGGAAACATCACTTCTTCAAAGCCTGCGACCTTGCATGAGGCAATCAACATGGCCCGTGAACTGGTCGAGCAATCAGTTCAGGGTAGGGCTGCAAGAATTGGGGAAAGCAATAAAAGGAAATGGGAAGACAACCAGAGAAACAACAACAACAACAATAACCATAACTACAATAATAACCACAACAACAACAATAACCACAACAACAATAACCGAAACCGAAACAACAATCATCACCAGCAACAAAACAGGAGACCAGAAACTGTCAGGGCATATGCTGCAGCCCTAGCCGGAGGAAAGATTTATGCTGGGAATCTACCAATGTGCAACTATTGCAACTCTTACCGTAATGGACAATGCCCTCCAAAGTGTCAGAGGCGCCAAAGAACTGGTCATCAGGAGAAAGACTATAGAGCTAGGGTTCCAGGTGCAGGTGTTACCCCCCTATGAGGTGTGACTTGTTATGGATGCGGTGAAAGGGACATTACAAGGACAAGTGTCCAAAAGGAAGGAACTAGCAGAATGAGGGAGCTCGTGCGAGAGCTTACATGGTGGTTGAAAATCCACATCAGAATCCGAATGTGGTCACGGGTACGTTTTTACTTAATGATCACTATGCAATCGTCTTATTTGATTCTGGTGCTGAGAGAAGTTTTGTGTCCACTGAGTTTACTTCTTTTATTACTATTGCCCCTGCTACTCTAGAAACTAGTTACGAAGTACAGTTAGCTGATAGGAAGGTTGTTAGTACTAATACAATTTTACATGGTTGCACCTTAGCCTTGTTTAATCACGTGTTCAAAATAGACTTGTTACCAAATCGATTAGGTAATTTTGATGTTATCGTTGGAGTGGATTGGTTGTCATACCACTGAGTTGTCATAGTTTGTTATGAGAAGATTGTCTGTATTCCTCTTTTGAATGGCGAGATACTTGAAATCCAAGGTGAGAGGCCGGAAAAGGATCCGAGATCACTTTTATGTATCAAGGCTGATGAGAAAAAGCATGATGCAATTCATATTGTTCGTGACTTCCCTGAAGTATTTCTGGATGACTTGACAGGTTTACCTCCCATGCGTGAAATAGAATTTGGCATCGATCTGATTCCAGGCGCGTTGCCAGTTGTAAAGTCACCCTACCATTTAGCACCTTCTGAAATGCTGGAATTGTCAAATCAACTAAAAGAGCTTCAAGAGAAAGGTTTTATTTGACCAAGTCATTCACCATGGGGAGCACCTATGCTATTTGTCAAGAAGAAAGATGGTGCTTTTAGAATGTGTATCGACTACAGAGAATTGAACAAGTTGACTATAAAGAATCGATACCCTCTCCTTAGAATTGATGACTTGTTTGACCAATTACAAGGTGCGTGTTGTTTCTCCAAGATAGATCTTCGTTCGAGATATCATCAGTTATGAGTTCGAGAAGAAGATATATCAAAAACTGCGTTTAGAACCCGTTATGGGCACTTTGAGTTCACAGTCATGCCATTTGGGCTGACGAATGCACCAGCAATATTTATGGACTTGATGAACCGCGTCTGCAAACCGTATTTGGAACAAAAATTCGAATTGTGTTCATTGACTCACGATCTTAATCTACTCAAAGTCAGAAGAAGAGCATGAAGTCCACTTGAAGACGATTTTAGACTTACTCAAGAAAGAGAAGTTGTATGCCAAATTCTCAAAGTGTGAATTTTTGGTTACAAAGAATTACAGTTCCTAGGACATGTGGTCAACCGTGACAGTATCCACATAGATCCTAGCAAGGTTGAGTCTGTCAAGAACTGGAAGACTCCTAAATCGTCAACTGAAATTCGTTCATTTTTAGGATTGACGGGTTACTATCGGAGTTTTATTGAGAAATTCACAAGATCTCCAAGCCCCTCAACCCGTTGACTCAAAAGAATCAAGGCTTATGTGTGGGGGAGATAAGCAAGATGAAGCTTTCCAAATTCTTAAGGAGAAACTATGCAATGCCTCGCTGAGTTAGCACTCCCGATGGACCCGGCGCTTTGTGGTCCTATTGTGATGCATCAAAACAAGGTTTTGGTAGAGCGTGCTGATTCATGTGGGGCAAAGTGATAGTATAAGCGTCAAGACAGTTGAAGAAGCATGAGAAAAAATAATACCACCCAAGACCTGGAGATAGGAGCGGTGGTGTTCTCTCATAAAACTAGAGACATATTTATGGGACTAAAAGTGTTATCCTATACTGACCACAAGAGTCGTCCAGAACAAATTTGACCAAAAAGATTTAAAGATGCACCAAAGGCGGTGATCGAGCTACTTAGTGATACGAGTGTGAGATCAAATACCACCCGGGCAAGGCGAATGTGGTGGCAGATGCCTTGAGCAGAAAAGAAAGACTCAATCCAAGACGAGTACGTGCTATGAGTATTACTATTCATTCTGTACTTAAGACTAAGATTTTGGAAGCGCATAGCGAAGCTTCCAAGATCTCAAAGCTCAGCTGAATGGCTAAAAGGGTAGAATACACTTTGAGCAACGAGATAATTAGAAATTTACTTCTTTGACGTCTCTGTATTCCATCGGTTGTGATGTACGGAAATTGATCATGGATGAAGCTCATACATTTAGAATATTCAGAACATCCGTGGCAATATAAGATGTACTATGATCTGAGAGACTTGTATTGGTGGCCTGGTATGAAGAGAGACATTGCTGAGTACGTTAGCAGATGTCTTACGTGTTCTAAGATTAAAGCCGAACATCAGAAACCCTCAGGATTTCTTCAGCAACCAGAAATTCCTGAGTGGAAATGGGAAAAGATAACAATGGACTTTGTCACAAAGTTGCCTAAAAGTAGCAGTGGGCATGATACGATTTGGGTCGTTGTGGATAGATTGACCAAGTCGGCTCACTTCTTACCTATTCGTGAAGACTACAAGACGGAGAAGTTAGCAAAGATTTATACCAATGAGATTGTAGGCGAGACAGGTGAGCATGTCAATCATTTCATATCGTGATGGTCGATTCACGTCACACTTATGGCAAGCTTTTTAGAAAGCATTGGGTACGAGACTAGACATGAGTATGACTTACCACCCTCAGACAGACGGTCAGAGTGAGCGTACTATTTAGACGCTAGAGGATATGCTTCGAGCTTGTGTTATGGATTTTGGTGGTAGTTGGGATACTCATCTTCCATTGATTGAGTTTTCTTATAATAACATTATACACACGATCAATAAGGTGTGCACCATGTCCTGAGGCTCTATACGGGCAGAAATGTAGATCCCCCGTGATATGCACTGAAGTGGGAGAAAGTCAGCTTATTGGACCAGAAATTGTGCAAGAAACGACAGAAAAGATTGTTCAAATTAGGGAAAGATTGAAAACAACTAGGAGTCGCCAGAAAAGCTATGCTGATAAGAGGCGTAAGCCTCTTGAATTCAAGGTTGGAGACCGAGTGTTTACTTAAGTACTCCTTGTTAAGGGAGTGGTACGATTTGGCAAGAAGGGAAAGCTAGCACCACGATATGTGAGACCGTTCGAGATCCTAGAGTATGTTGGACCAGTGGATTATCGGCTAAAGTTACCCCAAGAACTAAGTTGTGTCCCATGAATACGTATATTCATGTGTCGAAGCCTTCAAGAAATGCATTGCTGAGCCAGATGTCATGACCCTTTTGGAAGATATCGAATTGATGAAAATTTGCGATTTGTCTAAAAGCCTATTGAGATCGTGGAACGAGATGTGAAAAAGATAAAGCGAAGAAGAATCCCATTAGTCAAACTTTGTTGGAACTCTCGGCAAGGAGCTGAGTATACCCTTGTTGGATCATTAAGACCAATTCGAAGAAATAGTACGCATCTCTTCTCTGAAACCGGCTCCTTCAGGTGTTGCAACCTACCATGAGGACAAGGCTCGAATTAACGTAAGGACTGAACAACCGTATTTTTGATCAATTGTACGACAGCTATTTAATTCACTTTTTTTTACGGAAGCGTTAGCTTATAATTTTGTATCGTATACGTTAAATTCGCGTAAACTAAAAATAAACAATCAACGTAAACGGGCACCAAACCAATTAAAGTTTACGTCAAACAATCATTATATTATTATAACTAAAGTAATAATTAACTTATTATGTTTTATTTTTATCGGTTACGTAAAACGTTACGTTTCGCGATAAATTACGTTTAGGTATTCCCGGAACCACCAAAACTTTTCTACGCTTCAACAAATACCCATTATTATACCCAATACCCAAAGTTTTTATAAAACTTCACCTATGTTAACATTGTTGGTCATATTGTACATAAAATAAATCAACTAGAACATACACTTTACTAGTATTACCTTTATACATTTAAACTACAACTTTAGGCTTCAAGTAAATGCTAGATATTTTGTATAAGACCAAAAATCACCAACTAGCACCTCCCTCCCCCAAAATTTCGTGGCTATTGTCCACCAAGGGGACCAATAGCACACAAACAACTACCAAGTACTCTTGTACAAACCTAGTAACATTAATACTTAGCCATGACTAGTAAACTTGACCACTATTCTTCCTTAAATCCCTCCCCATGTTTTGCATGGGGGGGGTAGGGGGGTAGTATTTTCTATGCTAATGTTGCTTTTGACTAGCTCATTTGGTATATAAACACATGTATACTAGAAGAGATAACACACACCTTATTTCCTTAGCTAAAAACTTCACACATTCTCTCTTTGTGCTCCTCCCTAGCCACGACTCAAAACAACAACCATACACAATCCATACAATTTTATTTACCAAATATACAAGCATTACTACATCATATCTAAGACCTACTAAGATGGTTTGAAGGTTTGGTTAAGCATTTACAAGTGTTAAGCAAGAAAAATGGAAGATTAGGGTTTAGGGTTACGAGAAATTACAGACTAGGTGGTTTATAATCTAAACAAGGGTTTAGATTGTGTTGGTTATCATATTGCATCACTCTAAGGTTATCTAAAACCCTTTATGTCTTTACATTTATCATTTTATGCATATATGAGTTCCATGTAGTAAAATCACCACTAGAATACTTTTAAACATGTAAAAAGAGTTTTTACTTGTGATCATTATTTTGGTCTCACTTTTACAATGCTATGATTTGAAATACCAGTTAAAATGGATTTATAATTTTGTACACTTTGGTATTAAGTATAAAAAGTTCAAGTTAAACTTGTAAGGTAAAAAGTATATAAAAAAAGTAAATAAATAAAACCCCAAAAGATATATAGGGGCTGTCTTGGTTCGTATTTTGTAACTGCTAGATTATATTTTATAAAGATAGTGCGTCTCATGACGATTCCAAAAAGGTAAGAAACTCGAAAAACCGATTTATAACGAAAAAGATACGACAAATATACGTTTTACGTTAATACCGGGTTTTTTATAAAATAATTTTATAAAAAGTTAACTGTTAACCAGGGACATTTTATTTATAAAAACATCATTAATATGACTGAAACTTTTAAAACAAGACGTGCTCGAAAGAATCGCTAAAAACGGAGCTATAACGAAGAAAATACGACGTATACGAGTTTTACGATAACAAAAACTATAAAAAAAATAATAAACGGTGTGAACAGTAAAAGTTACTGTTCACCAGTAAGGTCCAAATTTTTGAAAATGTCCAAATTTGATAACTCGTCTTATACGAAAGTGTGTCATAAGACAACGCAAAATCGGGCTTAAAAAGCGAAAGTTACGCCAATTTTACTAAGAGTCATTTATAAAACGTTTACCTTTATAAACTCTAATTCACACAACGATTAATTGTGATGACCCTATAAAGAATTATAGTGTTTTTAGTTAATCAAAGTTTCTATATTACTAGGGCGTTCCATAATGAGGCTCTTCGTGGTGGCGTATCGACGAGTTGTTGGATTTACGATTTAAAGTGTCCTAGCTCCTCATACGTTCACTACATGACCTCTTAATTATGATAGCCCGAACGATAGTACGATTAACTATATAGAATTATATATATTACCAGTGCTTAGTACTTATACGACCTATATTAATTTAGGTTGCATTCCATCATTGCCGTGACGCATTTTCTGTTGTATTTGGATTATCAATAACTCGAGGTGAGTTAATAACCCTATTTTTACTACGTGATTGTTTTACAAAATCTACGAGGTGAATTACATTGCTTGTTTTACTATTGGACACAAGTATTTTTCTAAGTGTTTACAAATGTATGCTATCCAGATTACTGCCTGAATATTATTGCTAAGTTACCTTATTACCGTGAAGTCCCTATTTATCATGAACCTTTATTTTCTGATTGTAGTTAAGAGCGAGTGTTGAGGATTGATCTATCGCGACTGACCATCCTCACCTTCCCGTTGGGGTCACTAGTTTGATCAAGGGTGCATTTACATTGTATAGGTGATTAGGTTGTTGGCAAGCATCCTATATTCTGATTGGGGCACAAATCTAGTTAAGGCTTCGGGGCAGAGCTTAGTTAAAAAAAAAAAAAAAAACAATAATAAACGTATGACTACTGAATGTTTTATCAGATTCTACAAATAATTCGATCTTGTGGTCCACATGTTTTACCGATAAAGACCTATGATTACACTCAACCGTTGAGTTTGACAATTTAACATGTAAATTTCAAGTCCTAGGGTATAAGATTGGATGGGAGCCGTGGCGTGATATCAATGAATATGGATTATGTTATTTATTCTAGTATTTAATGCCACGTTTTTATTAATTTAAAAAAACTTAAGTCATCATTTGGGTATTATGAAGGCTTTGTTTAATGAAAATGTACTGAAGTTTATTACTCCATTAAAAAACATATTTTGACCTAATGATAAACACTGAAATTTTAGCTATGGCATCGAATGAAATCTTGTCTTTAACCGTCCATATATGGTCGATTCCTATATCTTGATTGTTGTAATTTGACGTACACCCCATTTGTTTACATTCCCGTTGCTACCTGATTTTGGGTGTGTTACATAAGTGAACCAAATCACCTAATTTATTAGACTTATGATCGCTTAAGAGAAAAGGCTCCTTTGTCTGTTTTGCCTTATGATAGATGTCACAAGCACACACATGATTACCATATTTAAAACCAATTTTATCACTAAGGACAAGCAAGACTTGGTTTGCAGGATGACCAAGCCTGCAATGCCATAACTCTTTGGACACATAACAAACAACACCAGAATTACACAGACCAGCAGCAGACTTACCACTATTTTCACAATCAAACATGTATAGTCCACGAGACTCACTACCAGTTCCTGCAATCTTTCTTAGTTTCAAATCCTGAATACATCACTTAGTTTCATCAAAACCAACAAAATATTTGTTGTCTTTAATCATTTTATCAACATATATTCAGAAACAACAAGAACATCAAATAAGACCACATGTTTAGTTAATTTAAGACTACCAATAGCAGCAATGTTGGCCATTGTACCATTAGGATGACCAACAGTTAACCTAAGACTAGAAATATCAACCACATTAAACATATTTTTGGTAGACACAGTCATGTGCTGATTGGCACCAAAACTAATGATCCAACCAAGAGTAACATTATACATATAATAATTGGTCTTAGCACAATTATTTTTTCAATGTTCAAGCTAAAATAAGTGCTATTGTTAAAGAAACCAGGTTTAAGGCCTGTCATATTACCGGACACATTAGCAGTAGGTTTCTCATCGATTAAACTCAAAAGCTTCATCATCTGTCCATTTGTAAAACTTGCAGACATAATACCAGTAGAAGTAGAAGCAGTTTGAGAAACATCAACATTATTACCACTAAACTTTTTCATAAAACCATACTGCTTAGACAAATTGGGATTCCTTTAAAAACCAACAGGATAACCATTTAATTCATAGCATCTCTTAATAGTATGCCTAATTAAACCACAATGTTTATAAACCAAATTAAGGATATAGTTTCCTCTGTTAACTGTTATTATTTGTGTTTTTTATTTTTTATAATACTCTTTTGTTTAAAGATTATATTATTGCCATTATTAGTTCTAACAAAAAAGCAGCATGAGTTTTAGATGACAATTTATCAGGAGCAAGACCCTTATGGGACTCTTCCCTGGACACAATAGCAAAAGCATCCTTTACATCGGGTAAAGGATCTCTTGCCAAAAAATTACTCCTAACATGTTGATACACATCATTAAGCCCCATGAGAAATTGCATAAGCCTAACCAACTTGTTATGCTTAAGCACTCTCTCATGGGCAACACAAGTACATTTATGTTATGTTTTAGACAATTAATATTTTGTACTACATTAAAAATAGTAGACCCATCAATTTTATCATATGTCTCTTCTAACTCATCCCAAACTTCAGAATCAATCTTAGAATACACTTGACCCAAATACAATTCTTGAGATAAAGACCAAGAATCCCACCAAGAACAATGGCATTGCATCTTTCCCCTTATTGGGCAAGAACAACACTAGTAGTAGGTTTAACACAAGTACCATCAATAAATCTCATTTTATTTTTACCCTTAAGAGTAATTTTCATAGCAGTAGACCACATTTTATAATTGTCAAACCGAGTCAACTTAAACCCAACAATATGCATATTAGAATGATCATTAGACTGCAAATACAATGTATTACCAGCATCCAAACAACTATTAAGAACTTCAGCCATAATGAAAATAAATATCACAACAATAACACGATAGAAAGACAAACAGATAAAGCACACGCAAAAAACAGAGTCATACAATAAAAACATATATAGAACCAAACCCAACTTAGCCAATTAGAAGTTTCCAGGCTTCCTTGCCACTATAGTGGTAGGTCAAAGGAAGACAACTAACTAAGTGAAACAAGAACAACAAGAAACCATCCTATACACCACAAACACAAACAAACCACCAATCTTAAAACCATAACTTCTCAATAGTGCTTCTACCTATCCTCAAGCAATCTAAGACAGAAATAAAGAACAAAAAAATAAAGAAGAAGGTGTGAGAGGTGTTACAGTGCACGAAAAAAATATCAAACCAACAGCAGAAGAATATTACTCACCCCCTTATTGATTCACTTAGTCAAGAAGAGAAAGAATAACCCAGATCGAACCAAGAATCTCCAGAAAAAAAACCTCAAATATGAAAAATTAGGGTTCAAGACGATACCCGAATTTATCAATCCAAGCAATTAACCGTCAATTAACCATGAACAAACCAAGATCCAACCACCAGAAATCAATCCAAAGCACACATAACAAAAAAACCCCAAAATCAGAAAACCCTTATTTTTCCAATCGATCAAGAACTAACAATCGAGGTGACTGCTAGCTCTGATACCATGTAATAACTATAAATCTAACACCAATACCATTTATAAATCACCCAGCCAACCACCCCTAAATTGATCTTTTATTACTAAAAATGCTATAGTTTGATGATCCCAAACGCCTTCCACCTAAATTACAAAGAACTATATATTTGTCCCCTCAACTGAGTGCAATACCAGAAATACAACAAACTCACTTACAAAGATCCTCACTACAAACACTCAAAGCTAACTATTTATACCAGACTTACGATCAAAATGACTAACATTATTGATTCAACCAGGCTAACAAAATCCTAATTTTAGAGAGAGGGGGAGAATCGTATTGTATGAGAGAGAAAGATAAAACTGAATGAATGATAGTGAGAGAGCTAGGTAGGTAAGTATATATAATCCCATGTTACACAACCCTTAAAAAGTAGGTTTGTGTTGTGTGTTAGTGTGTTTTTTTTATGCGTTTGTATGTGTGTGTGTGTAGGTAATGAAGAAGAAGAAAGGTTTTTTTTAATTAGTATAAATTAATATAAGGTGGGCTGAAAATGGGTCTGCACTAATTATTTTTTTACAAGTTTAACTTTTTTTTCTTTTAATTTTATTTGAATTTTGTAAATCTTTTTATAAAAATGTAATTTGAATATTGTAACTTTTTTTATAAAAATTTTATTTGAATTTATAAGTTAATAAATGGAAAAGAAAAAAAAGGGTGGGTCTCAAAAGTGGTGTTGAAATGGTGTTATGATTGTAGGTTTTTTTTTTCCGGTGTCAGTGTTATTAAGTTAAAGCTGATGTGGCGGTGTTATTGAGTTATGACACCTTAGCCTATAATGTTATTGTACCATGTAACATATATATGAGCTAGCATGGAGCTACTTGATCTTACAAACCAGTATTGATAAATCGATTGAATGTGTATGTTAATAATGCCACTATGGAGCAACAGAATGGTAAGTTTGAGTTTATACTGATGTTAATGTGCGTAAATGGTATCAAGGAATTCCAAAGCTCAGGACAAAAGATCTTGACCAAATGAAGTTAAGGAATCTGCTCAGTGCTATTGCAAGTAATTTTTCCCAGCAAATTGTCACACTCTGTCAGCGGCGGAAACACGGAAATGCGACATAATGATTCACATTGCACAAGATACAAGATCATACCGTACATTGTTTGCAAAAGATTATTTACAAAAGTTTACAAATTTCGCGACCTTGGAAAAGTCAAACAAACGTCCTTCAGTAAATCTCCCAAATGTACTCATCTTTGATTCCCAATACTTCACATTTACCTTTGTTAATAACACACCTGAAAATGATACACTAAAAACGACAAAAATAATGTTGGTGAGCTCGTAGGTTTGACTCAAAACCCAGTCGGTGTGCCAATATCTCAAACGATTGGACAATTGTGCTATATGACAGTGAATATATGAAGATCAATCACGAACCCATGACTTAGCACCCCCGCTAATCATGTACCAAGACCTAACATCCCCACTAGTCTTATCACCAACGTGTACCAACGCTCTTAGGGTCGCAACCCCGATGACATACCACACCTAAAGCCTACCAGCTGGAGCTATATTTAGGGTGAAGAACCACACAGAACACTAGGGTAGGCGTACCCAGCCGCTCCAAGAAATCACGTAGCACATAATATTTACATAGCAGTCATAAGCACATACATTGTCCCAAAAATAAAACCACGTTTCGCACAGTTCAGAAAATAGTTCAAAACACATTTGAGTATTATTTTTCCCCAACGAAAAAGATTTAAAAAAGTAGGGCTACGAGAACTCACCTCAACAGATGATAATAACCGTACAGATAATCTCTACTCAATGCACCAAATAACCTCTACAACGCACAACGGTACCCGGCCACGACCTAACATTAATTCCATCTTATCAACATTATGTACAATATTTCCTTATTGTACAAGCGTTAATCTTTAACTCACACCAAAATCCTCATTACAAAACCTTTATTCCGTTGCAAAACCTTGATTCCATTGTAAAACCTTTAGCCTTATTACAAAACCTGTATCTTTATTTCAAAACATTTATCTTTATTTCAAAACATTTATCTTTATTTCAAAACCTTTAACCAGTAACATGGTTGTGTGGTATTTACGCAAACGACTCAATGCATTTGGGCTAAGTGCAACATCGACACAAAATACTCAAAACATAGCAAACAACGAAAACGAAACAACTGACCAAACGGTCCAAGAGAATTTGACAGAAATAAGTGGGAGTTCAAGGATTGAAAATAAACGAATGAATACTTTCACAACGTTAAGGTGTGTGCGTGTGTCTATATATATATATATAATAAAATAATAATAATATTTTATTATTTTCGTCTCTTTATCGGGCTAAACAGGGTAAGTATAAAATCTTATCATCTTAGTATGTCCATGTTTTATCGTTTTATCTTAAAATTTAACATTTACAAAAGTCGTCCTTTGTCCTTTAGTTGAGTTGACTCAAAATAATCATTCCACGTTATTTTCTAAGTGTGACATTTTTCGCAAAATTCCGACATGACTCGTTTGTTTGAAAAAAGTTTCCAAGGTTTCCAAACCTTATATTTCAATATTTTTCACAATTTTCCAAAATTTCTGACAAAGTGTCAAAAGCTCATACTTTTAAATGTGTTTATCCAAACGTGACAAAAAAACATCCAATTTAAATCATTTTCCACCTCTGTGAGTATTATAAATCCATTGATTCGTTCTTAGAAATCCAAAACTATTTATTTTTCCCCTTTTGGGCCCAAAAGCCCAAAGTTAGCCCATTAACTCTGTTAAGCCCAATATAACCATTTCAAATTTCCATTTGAGTCGATTAGTCCAATAAGCCGAATTAAATGGGCCAAAGCCCAAATATAAGCCGAAAACAAAATAAGTCATAAGTTCATATATAAGCCGAAATCAATATAAGCCAAACCCAAATAAGCCTAGCCCAAATAAAAGCCAAAATACCAACGAAGTCAACCCAAAAAAATAACTATAAGCCAAAACATAAATAAGCCATAAAGCTCGAATATAAGCCGAAACATAGATAAGCCATAAGCTGCTCGAAATATAAGCCGAAACCAAATGGGCCGAGCCCACTTCTTTGTCGGACCGAGACCGAAACAAACACCCCTCAAATGGGCCGAGTGATGTTAGGCCGAGCCCAAACACACTAGCCCGAAACCAAATAAGCTATATCTAGCTTGTTATTAAGCAAAATTTAAGAATAAGCCCTAAATAAGCTTCTATATCTAAAAAATAAAATGATCACAACAACCAAAATTTAAAGTGTCAAGTCCCTTTTTTTTCCCTTTGCTCACGTCAACCCAAACGCACCCTTTTTCATATTTCGTTTTCAAGATTCGATTTTTACGACATCACTTGTACTCACCTAGCATTAGGTTACCAATATGAACACAAAAATACAACAAAATTTTAAATTTAGAAAAACTTACAAGTTTGAAGGTTCTTGGTTCGGATTTGACGCTAAGAAAACAAACCCAAATCGTTTTTCTACAACTCGAAACTATCTAATATCAACCCACTATTGATTATTAACTCGTGTTCTGATCATATCAAGAAAGGATATTTTTCTGATTCATTGCCCCTTGGTGTGCTTGTCCAAAATATAAAGGGAGAAAGAAGAGATTTTTTTTATATTTCAAAATGAATGCATGAATGAGGGTTTGAGGTGGTGGAAAGAATATATGAGTACTATGTTGAGACACTATTACTAGAAAATATCCTTCTTATTAATTTAGTTTTCTTTGTCATTTATTTTTTTTTTTTTATTTACTGTTATTATATCTTTTTATTTTTTACTTATTTTTTCTATTTTTTTTTTTTTTCTTTTATTGATTTTTATTTTTATTTTACTTTCTTTTTTTCTTATTCGCTTTTTTTTAGTTTTTTATGTTTTTATATTCTTTGATTGCGTTTTTTCTTAATTCCTTTTTTTTTTTTTTTTACATTTCTTTCTATTATTTTTTTTTCCTTTTTTTTTTTTTGTGTTTTTTTTTCTTTTTTATTCTTTCTTTTTTTTTTTTTTTTTTATCTTTTTTTTTCTTTTTTGTTATTATTTCTGCTTTTATTTTTTTTTTCTTTCTTTTTGATATTTTTATCTCTTCTTTTTTTTCTTTTTTTCTGTTTTTCTTTTTTATATTTTTTATAATTTTTTATCGTTATTTTTTTATGTTTTTGTTGTTTTTTCTTCTTTTTTTTTTTTTATTTTCTCTTTCTTTCTTTTTATTTTTTTTTTTTTTTTTTTAATCTTTTCTTTTTTCTTTTCTTTTTTTTTTTTTTTTTTCTTCTTTATCTTTTTTTTTTTTTTTTTTTTCTTTTTGTTTTTTATTTTTCTTTATTTTTATACTTTTTTACTTATTTTTTTTTTTCTTTTAAATTTCGCTTTCTTTCTTTTTTTAGCCCCCCCGCCCCCCCGGAGGCCTACTCGCCGAAATGGATCCTATTTTGGGGTTCGAGTGTTCTTCTTTTCGTGTCGGTATCACCTAGACGTCTATTTTTCATTACTTACACGTTACTCAGAAGTTTAGTTAAAATTTTTATTGGGTTTAAAAACTTTTTTCCAAGAACCTGGGTCATTTACACGACCTATCTCCGAACCAAACTTTTCTAAAAATTCATTTCGATCATTATTTGACGTGTCAGGACCTGAAATACGAGTTTTTAGTCCAAAATTAACCGAGACCTTTCACATAAATTTTAAAAGCATTCCAAACTTTCAAAAATGACTTGTCACCTTAGTTTCACCGAAAATTTCACTTTTACAACCGTTACAGTCTTTTACCGAATTTCACGAAAAACGCCTGTTTTCTTATATCTTTTGAATCACACACCAACGATTTGCGTTCTAAATCAACGTTATTTAAAACATGAATTTATCCAACACGTAAATCCATTAACACACTTCCAAATGTTCTAAAACCCGTTCTCAAATTAATTGTCGTGTCGGTACGCGTTGCGTGACGATTTTCGCTAAACGCGGGAAAACTTCCCGGAAAGCACTGAAAGACCACATAACCATTCTAAAACGGAAAGACGAATCAAAAGTGATTCTCTTACGATACTTATGACTCTCCCAAAACCCGGTTAAACCGTAACCGTTTTACGTAAAATTGGTCAACCGAAGTCAACTTTTCAGCTTTCTCCAAAAAAAACTGACAAGGTCGAAAGACTCCGATATAAAATCACAATATTTTATACTCCCTCCGTCCCATATTAAGTGTCCAGTTTGACTTTTCAAAGTCATTTTTCATCAACTTTGACCGTAAATATTTTTGTTTGTATTATATAATACTTAATAAAAATTATACCAATGAAAAATGCATTCAAAACTCTATCCATTCATATGTTTTGCATCAAGTATCATATAACATAAGAAGAAATAACTAAGATCAAAGTTGAAGAAAAAAGACTTAAAAAGTCAATCTGGACACTTAATGTGAGACGGAGGTAGTAATACTTAACCCAGGACAAGTTACCGGTTATCACACAAATCGAACTACAACAGACACTATGGCCCCCCATAATGCACCCTCACGAGCATGGTTTCCTCCAACATACGGACAGATAAAGACTAATGGTGATGCTGGTGTAGGGAATGATGGTGTAGCAAACCTCGGTTTTGTCATTAGATCTCATACTGGGGCAATTTTGGTAGCGGGAAGCAAACACGTCAACTTTGCGACATCGGTTGTTAATGACTAGAGGCAAAAGCATTGTCTAGGTTATAGACAATTTTCTCTAGCTAAGGCTTTACTAGATTTGTTGTGGAGGCCAAGTCGAAACACAACAAAGTTTGGTTCACATTAGAGCTCTATTTCTCCACATACATCGATTATGCCTCTCATTTGAATCGTGTACTTGGTCTTTTGTGCGACGTTGCCAACGTGAGGGGAATAGAGTTGCTCATGAGCTAGCTAGAATAGCGTTAAATGATAGCATAGATGGCTTGTACGATGGTATTGTGCCTCCTTCAGTTGAGCCATGGGTAGAACATGATGTAAATTTCCAAAATCGTTTTTGAAATTGTCTGTTTATCAAAAAAAAAAAATTGTATCAGCCACTCTAAATAATATGTTAAAGTTCGGCCAAAAGTGACATTATCATTGGATCCAAAGTTTCTCAAAAAAGAATATTGCGTCTTAAAAATGATTTAACCAAAGTAGTCCCTATCATAGCAATAAATCATTTTGATCCCAGACAACTAAAAATACACAAACCCCCAAAATGAAAAAGCAAATCCAAAATATCCAAAAACACACCACAAGCCAACCACACGCCAGTCAATCTCATCCTTCCACGTGTCACTCATCCAACGTCTCACATCCCCTATAACTATCCACCATTCATCATCTTCACTTCACCACTCACACTCTCACTCAAACCCTTCATATCTCCTATCACACATCTCATACCAAAACAATGCTTCTAAGGGTTCCACAAGCTCTCTCATTCCCCACCGGTAGCGACGGGGTGAAAACAACTACTCACGCGCCGGCGCGTGTGATGTGCGCGTCGGTGAAATCTTCGAACAACGCAGCTATTTCTGGGGTGGTGTTTGAGCCGTTTGAGGAAGTGAAGAAGGAGCTTAACCTTATACCATCTGCTCCTCATCAGTCTATTGCTAGGCATAAGTATGCTGCTGATTCTGAGTCTTGTATCAATGAGCAGATTAAGTAAGTTTTCTCTTTTTATTTATTTTTTTATGAAATGCACACCATGTGTTTGATGAAAGTTTTAGGTGATTTGTTTATTGAAATTTAGCAGATAAGCTGTTTTAGAGTCTTTGGAATGAAAATATATGCTTATTTGGTACTGAAATATATAACTAACTGCTTATTTTTAACCAAATAAGCACTTTAAAATCCAAAACAAGAGTTAGTTATATGTGTGTTCACTGAGTAGAGTAGTTTCTGGAATTTGATAGAGATAAGGGATTGTTAGAATGCATATGTTTTGTTTGATAAAAGTTGTAGGTGAATTATTACTTTATTTATTAGAGGGTGTTTGGGATTTTGCTTATTTAAGTGCTTATTGGTTATCTTTTTGAAGATAAGGAGTTTTGATGCTTTTGGATGAAATTGCTTATTTTGCACTAAATTAAGCACTTGATAATGAGTAGTGTCTACCTTATTATTTATAAACAGTTTTAAGGAAGAAAAAAAAAGTACTTTAAATTAAGCAATCCCAAACACCCCCTTAATTGCCTAGAACTTGCATGCTAAATTTGCACTAGAAGAAAAATAAGATTAAGTTATACAGGAGTTGGTTTTATTAGACCATGGATTGAATTTGATAGGGGGTAAAGGGTGATTATTTTTGTTTTAATTGATTAAATTCGGATTAAAGTTTTGGTCAATGTATGTATGTACGGTCTCTCATTTTTTACGATATTCGATTATGAGGTTTTATTTATATCTGATGATGTTTTTTTGGGGATATTTTTCAGTGTGGAGTACAATGTTTCGTATGTGTACCATGCTATGTATGCATACTTTTGCTAAGTACAATGTTGCCAAGGCTAGATTCTACTCTTCTGGACCTGGCATTTGCCAATTTGCTTAACTTAGGCTTTGCTACTCTCTTAGCTTTAAGCTTTTCTTGTCCCTTTTATTTTATCTGTGTCATTTATGGTTATGGGTGGTTTGGGGGGTGGGGGGGTTGATGTCAGGCTAACCAAGTAAGTTACTTGTATTGTTTTATATGTCAATCTTCTCATTAAAAAAAGCGGAAAACAGTTTAAATGTTTAATCTGGTATATTTATTAAACTTTATAGGTTCTTTAAGGAGTCAAGTGAAGAGGAAAGGGAACATGCCGAGAAATTCATGGAGTACCAGGTGAATTTCTGGTTTTCATATGCTATGTATTTGAAAACTGATAGTGGTACTTTATGTGTTATGTATAATGTATTAAAGTGATGAAATAATTTGTACAGAACAAACGAGGTGGGAAGGTGAAGTTGCAATCTATTATAATGCCATTGTCTGAGTTTGATCATGAAGAGAAAGGTGACGCATTGTATGGTAAGTTTTGTCAATGGCTTTGTGAGTTTATGGTTGGCTTGTCAACATAATCGAATATTTATAACAAATATTGTAGTTAGAAAAATCCCCTTTTGATGCTTAAAGGTCAAGCATGCACTATAATTTTGGTTAAACAACAACTATTTACTTTTTACTGCTTTTGTTTGTAGCCATGGAACTTGCATTATCATTGGAGAAGTTGACAAATGAGAAACTTCTAAACCTTCATGAGGTGCGACATACTTATTGCCGTTTGTTTTTATTAACTAAACAATAGTCTGGATTGGTAGTTTTAAAGTATTTTAATTTGCCTTGATCAGAACTGGGTTCAAGTTTCTGATATGCACATATGCTATGAAAATAGGTGGCTAGCAGGAACAATGATGTGCAATTAGCTGATTTTGTGGAAAGCGAGTTTCTTGGTGAACAGGTAAGTATCAAATTTTACTTGAGTTATTTTCCTATTCATCTTAGGCGGTTGTACTAATGGATTTACCATGATACTGACATCTATTCTTACTGTGATAAAAGGTTGAAGCTATCAAGAAGATATCTGAGTATGTTTTGCTCAGACTAAAAGAATCGGCAAAAGTGCATGTTTAATACTTTCATCAACTCGTCATTTGTAATTTGAGTGTTTGGTGTTCTGATCCTTAGTAATTTGAGATGCCATCTATTATTACCTATACTTAAAATTGCAACTTTATACAAATTTCAGGTGTTTGGCACTTTGATCAGATGCTCCTCAATTAAGGTGTTGCTGCTTGATGGAGGAAAGTTTTCTTATTTCAGTATTGATATTGTTTCTAGAGGATGGCTTCTAGTTGTAGGTTTAGAGATTGTGGGTGATGTTAGTTTCTGATTATGTTTTGTGTACTAGCGCTCGTTAAAACCTACCTTAAATGGTATGTGAAATTTGGTGGGTTCAATTGTGACTTTCTTGTTCTCTTTTATGTTATGAAGTAGATTCGATTTCGTTATGATCTTTTGGTACTCTTGTGAATTCTTTAAGAGCTAGGACGATGATCTTGCGCCTTTGTGGCTAATAGCTATTTATGGTCATTTAGCTCTGTTGCAAGTGACTAGTGCACTTAGGAACATTTAGTATATATCGCTGGGGGTCACCTTCACACAGGATACAAGGGCCCCTAAAATCAAGAAAAGCAAATTACATGCTCCTTTAAGTTATGGTTCTCCAGTAATGACTTTCTTTGTGGTGATTAGTTTTTTAAAAGAGTGAAATTCTTGCACTTGACCATGTGTGAAGGTAGGTCAAAGATTATGAAAGGAATGTGTAAAATCCTGTTGGTTTATTGCAAGTAACTCGGTCCATCTTTCTCAACCCCAAAGCCCTAAACTATACATTCAAACCACTTAACTCGATGATCTGAATAAGAATCCAATCAGATGGTATGGATTTGGAACATCATTAGTTCATTGTGGTGTATCATTATCTATGTCAGAATCAGAACTACGACTCTGAGAGCTCTTTGTTGTTTGTTTTCCTCAAAGAAACGACTATCTGCTACTTATCGTCAATAGAACGATGAAAATTACGTACTTCAGAACATAATTATAGCTAGTAGCAGATGTGAGGGCTGAGAAGTGGTGTCGACTCACAGTGGTCAACCATCTTATAGTGTATGTAAAATAGATAAATATGTCGGTATAAGTGTATAACCTAGTCGAAGCTACCTATCAGAGTCGTCCAGCTAACCTAGTTGAAAAAAATCTTCACGATACTTCGATCAACATAAAAACAATAAATTTTCGTCTCTAAACACTCACTACAAACATGAACCATATCTATTTTAACATCACCCTAGAACACATCGCGCAACACGACGACTCGTATATTTTTTCATTTTTATAAGTTTTTTTTACATTTTCGTGCGTTTGTTTACGTTTTCGTCCGTTTTTTTAAGTTTTCGTCCGTTTTTACGTTTTTGTCTGGTTTTTTAAGTTTTCGCCCGTTTTTTTACGTTTTCGTACGTTTTTTGCGATTTCCTCCGTTTTTAACGTTTTCGTTTGGTTTTTTACGTTCTCGTCTGTTTTTTTACGTTTTAGTCCGTTTTTTTTAGTTTTCGTCCTCTTTTTTAAGTTTTCGTCCGTTTTTTAAGTTTTCGTCCGTTTTTACGTTTTCGTACGTTGTTTTACGTTTTCGCCCCCTTTTTTTTACTTTTTCGTCTGTTTTTTACGTTTTCGTCCGTTTTTAACGTTTTCGTCCGTTTTTAACGTTTTCGTACTTTTTATCGTTTTCGTCCGTTTTTTACGTCTTTGTCCGTTTTCTTACATTTCCGTCCGTTTTCTTACGTTTTCGTGCTTTTACTTCCGTTTTCTTACGTTCGAAATCGTACGAAAACGAACGAAAACTAAAAAACGGACGAAACGTAAAAAAATGGTCGAAAACGTAAAATACAGACGAAAACGTAAAAAACGTAAAATAAAGGGACGAAATCGTAAAAAACAGACGAAAACGAAGAAAAACATACGAAAAGGAACGAAAACGTAAAAACGGACGAAGACGTAAAAAACAGACGAAAAAGAAGAAAAACAAGCGAAAACGTAAAACACGAAAGAAAACGTAAACAAGCAGTCGAAATCGTAAAAAACTGACGAAAACGGAAAAAACGGACGAAAATCGTTAAAAACAAACGCAAATGTACGAAAACAGACGAAAACGTAAAAAAAGGGGAGAAAACGTAAAAAACTGTCGAAATAGTAAAAAAACGGACCAAAACGTAAAAAATGGACGAAAACGTAAAAAAACTGTCGAAATCGTAAAAGACGGATGAAAACGTAAAAAACGTACGAAAACGTAAAAAACAGACGAAAACGTAAAAAACGGGCGAAAACGTAAAAAAAACTGATGAAATCGTAAAAACAGACGAAAACGTAAAAAACGGTATGAAAACGTAAAAAAACAGACGAAAACGTAAAAAGTGCGAAAACGTAGGGCAGAAAAAACTGTCGAAATCGTAAAAGACAGACGAAAACGTAAAAAAAGGAGCAAAAACGTAAAAATGGCGAAAACGTAAAAAAACCGTCGAAATCGTAAAAAATGACCAAAACGTATAAAAATGACCAAAACGTAAAAAACGAACGAAATCGTAAAAAAGGACGAAATCGTAAAAAACAGACGAAAATTAAAAAAAACGGACGAAATCGCAAAAAAAACGGACGAAATCGTAAAAAAAAACGAAAACGTAAAAAAACTGTCGAAATCGTAAAAAACGTCTGTAAGCGTACATAAACATCAAAAAACTTATTAAAACGTATAAAACGTAGGAAATAAAAGGAAAATAGATATGAGTGTCATAAAAAGAAAACAGGGAAAACAAAATAAAATTGTTTTTTAGTTTTGTGTATAAAAGTAGACAATAGGGATTTTGTGTTTTGTAGATAATTTTGTTGGAAAACGACGAAATGAACGCGATCTCTGTTTTTCTTGTTTTCCACAAAATATTTTGTGGAAAACAAGGGTGTTTTCCTCCAACTAAACGCAATCTTAGTGTCGTTATTTAGTTTTCTTTATTTATTTAATTTCCTATTAATAAGTAAATAGACTATAGACCCGCGGGTTTCACAGATGGTAATTAAAAAAATTATAAATAAAAATAATTGGACTAACACGACACATGTTTTCGTTTATTAAAATAAAAAATTCACGAGATATATAATGCTAATCTATACACGACTAATGCCTTCAAAAAAAAATCTATACACAACTAAAGCATATGGATATCAATAATATTAATTTAACGACTATGGTTAACAAAGACCACAAAGCTTTATGAATCGGTCTGCTCATTAAATCTTATTAGTAAGAATATGTACTTTGTGCTCCTAAGTCTTAAGCAAATCTTAAACACCAACACCTGTATAATGAACAATTTGATAAGAAACATAAATGATAAAACACTATGATTTGTTGTTTAGCAGCCATAACTACGACAACCTACACTTTGACTATATATTTTTGAACAATTTTTTCCAACTAAATGAACTCCAATCCAAACAGCAGCAACCCATATTACTTGCGTCCACACCAAATGCCTGTTACAACCATCACTATTAGCAAACACTAATAAGCTGAAATTTATAAATGAGCACATGAATAACTGATACCAATACATACTCCTAAAAAATTGCCACTAAACATGTGATCATAGACCCACTCATGTAAGCTAAAACTGAGTATTTCAACTGAACTATTTGAATTACTTGCTTTGTCTATAAAATTAGTGTGACGATACAGTAGGAGTACATATAATGTAGTATGGGTGTATTACGGGTCGGGTTGGTCGGGTTTGGGTCAACTCGGGTCGGGTCAAGAAAGAAATTCCAAACCCGAAACCGACCCTATTTGAATTCAGTTTACTCGAGTTCGGGTCAATTCGGGTCGGGTCGACCCAAATATGAGTAAACTGTTAAAACAAAAATCCTTTTTTGTGCTCTTTTAAATAGAAAATTTATAAAATTCATTTTTTAAAAAATAAAAAAATTCTTATTCGGGTCAATAGGGTCAACCCGAACCTGTGCTAGCCTAAAATTCCGTACCCGATACCCGACCGTATTTAGTAATTGGGTTACTCGGGTTGACCCGAGTTTTTATCACCATATAACCCGATGCCTAAAAGTGCTTTAAACGGTTCGGGTCCGGTCAAGTTTTTCGACACCCCTAATTGTAAGTGGTTAGATGTCAAAATACCATTTATACACTCCAACACGATAGACATGGTTCATCGTTGTGGTAATCCTTTAAATCTTAATGCTACTGCCGTTCAAAAAAAAACATGTGATAAAAACAACATCTAAGAAGCCAACAATTCATTACTAAAAACAACATATGAAAGATAGCAAAATCAGCATTGAAACATCATACAAAATCAGTTAAAAAAAGGCACTAAAACAACACTGCTATCAAAGTCGTAACATATAAACAACATTGATAATAATAGTGATTTTTAAAAAAGAAAAACAATAACTGGTATGTACAATGGTTAACGGTTTGACAGAGCCAATATGATCATTAATATCCATGTTTTCATGTTCCAAACATGAGTAGGTATAGTCGTACGAACAGACATAATTGAAATGAGTAGTGTAAAGATCCTAGTAAAAGAATGGACAGTCGAGTAAACAACGTTACATCTAATAACAATAAAATGGTTTCAAGTTTACTAATACAGATTAAAAGATGTGAGGCAAATAGATCAATGTAGCCGTCCTTCTACTCAAACGGATGAGATATTAATAGAACGGACTCATAAAAACACAATGAAAATTTTAGGTGAAGTAGCATCTTATACGACCAAACGTAAATGAAAAAAACCATAATAAAGAACTGTAACTTACAAACCTTCCACTTAGCTTATAAGATTTAAACAAATAAGCTGAAAGGTCTACAAATTTCAAGACATATTTTGGAGCTCAAATTAGAGTTATAAAGTCCTTACTTTTGTAGTTTAATCTAAGTACATAGTGAGCTTTCATAGGTTGTAAGATACGTCATTATTTACATGTTGAGACTAAACACTTCAAGAAAAAATGTGAAAAAAGTAACTTTAACTTTATACTTGGATCAAATCATAGTAATAGAACAATTAAACATAAACAATGTCCTAACATATTTCCTTGAATGACATCGCAAAAGAAAATCAAAACACTAACACCAGGATATAAATAAACATTTGTGATACAGAGTTGTTATGTGAAAAGACAATATAATGCAATTCTGAATTGTAAACATCAACATTTGAAGAGTAGTAAAACCATCTGTCACACAGGCACTATCTAATAACAACACCCTAGCTTTTTTAAAAGATAACAAAATTATCAGATTATATACAACTCTGACATTTCCAAGATTATTAGGATTACATACAAATTAAACAGATTTATAACAAAGTCAGCGAAAGTAAACAAATTAGATTACATAATTTACAATATTAAGGAGAGATCTAACAAACCTGTTGAGTTTGAAGTGGTGATGGAGAAAAAGATTGGAGCAAATAATGATTGAAAGAAATTTATATTCCAATAAAGATTGATCAAAAGCGCATCGTGAAGTTTAGGAAAAACCTTTCCACCTTTTCTTCATGTTTAAGTGAGAAATATAGAAAAAGGTGTCACGTGTGTTTATTACGTCATATAAGGGGGTAAGTGCCATTCAAAAACTAGTTTCTTTTATATAATAACTCCGTATAAAGATTTCCTATTAATGTTTTCTTGCTTATCAATAATACAAGAGTTTATATAGGGATATGGGTCGTATTCTGGAGGGGGGGGGATATAACAGGTCTGAGGACTTGGGAAAGCTCTCATTGTTCTTTATTTTTGTGTTTTTCTTCATTATTAATAAAATTATCAGCTAGTTCGTATCAAATTGGTATCAGAGCAGATCTGGGCCATAAAGTTTCTTTTCTAATTTACTGTTCATCAATAATCATTGTTCATCAATAATCACTATTCATTACGAATCACTGTTCATCAGAAGTCATGACTAACAAAAAATATACAGAATTAGATGCTAAAAATTAAGAAAAAAAAAAATTTCATCGAGTAAAAGGCAGAAGCAAAAGCAGCATGGATGCTTGGAGAAGGAAATTGACGTCTGTTATTGGAAAAGTTAGATGCGAGTATCAAGGCTATGAAGGAAGAATCTGATGCGAAGTTTGAGGAACTCAAGCAACTGATCTTGGGTACTTCAACACATGTGGATGTGCCTCAAACTACCAAGGTACTTGCAAAGACGGCCCATATGTACCACCAATACGACGGGTTTACATGATTATGTGGTGGAAATGCTTAATTCTAACCGCTGATATCAACACACTATTGGAAAAAAAATGAGGCCTAAGTCATTGGATGTCAAAAGAATCAAATAAACTCGATCCAAGGAAAAATGAATTACATGAGTAGGGGACGGTTTAAGTCGAGTACAGAATCTGGTCAGTTCTTTGTTTAAGGGATGCAACCTACAGGTGCAAAGGTTTCAGACGGGAAACGAAGAGGAGTTCGCAGCGACTGTTGATAGGGAGAATGCAACACATGATGGGAACAAACCAAACTGGAGAAAGAGTGCATCGGGGGGCTAGAACGAATCAAGCTGGAGACATATTCGCGTATCACGGATTTGAGCATCGGATGAGAAAGTTGAAGATGCCGGTGTTTGAAGTTAATATGGCATAAGGTGGATATATAGAGTTGAAAGGTATTTAAAATTCAAGACTTACGCAACAAGAACAACTACGATCAACATCTTTATGTATTAAAGGCCGAGGCGTTAATCTTGGTAAAGAGGTGTGAGGACGAACTCCATTCCATTCGTGGATGTTTTTTAAAAAGGCGTTTGTTGATTCGGTTTCAACAATCAAAAGAAGGGAATCTGTATGAGCAGTTCTTGGCAATAACTCAAGAAGGATCGGCTCGAGCGACTTTCTTTGTTGAAAATGGCTTGCCAATTGGTTGGGGTTCCAAAAACTGTCATGGAAGCCACCTTTACAAAAGGGCTTAAACCTGCACTTAGGGCAGCAATTATCCTGAAGGTTTGAACCATGCTATGGAGTTGGCTGTATCAATTGAAGACAACCAGTTATTCGAGGGTGTTATGTAATCTAAGGGTGTGGCTGCGATAGTTGGACAAACCACCAGTAAGGGAGATAATTTTCGAAGGATGACCGGAGTCAGAAATACAAGACAGGAAAGCTAAAGGACTATGTTTCAGGTGTGAGGAGAAATACACACCCGGTCATCGTTGCACGAGTCGCACTTTGCAAGTAATGCTGGTCGATGAGAGTGATGAGGTAGAAGAACCAGACCTTAACTTCAAATCATGGGATCGTGGTTCCAAGATTGAAGATTAAGATGAAATTTCGGTTCCACACCTTGAGGACAAGGTGTGTTTTTTGGGAGGGGAGTAATGATACGATCTATGAATCGATCAGAATAAGTGGAGGGGCTGATAAGTGTAACTAGTTAAGTTGGCTGGAAGCTTAGTGTCGTTATTTAGTTTTCTTTATTTATTTAGTTTTCTTTTAATAAGTAATTTCCTATTAATCTTTTCTTGCTTATCAAGAATACAAGAGTTTATATAGGGATATGGGTCGTATTATGTAGGGGGAGGAAAATAGACATGTATTAGGCACTGGAAAAGCTCTCATTGTTCTTTGTTTTCGTGTTTTTCTTCATTATTAATAAAATTATCAGCTAGTTCGTATCACACTAACGATAGCATCATCTGTACTTTCTGTTAAATTTTTTTTTGACCAAAAAGAACCAGATGAGCATTTAGGTATCAAGTATCATAATCCCAACTAAAATTTTCCAAACATACTTCAACTAACATTTTAGCTGTAACATATAACAAAAATCATTAACAAGCAAAAGCAAAAGCAAAACCATCGCATGTCAAAATATCCATTTGAAAGCCATCGGTAAAATACAGTAGTTCATTAAGAAACAAAAACATAAGACCATCACATGTCAAAGTAGCCAGCCGAAAACTTAACATAAACACCATTACATGTCAAAATACCCAGCTGAAAGCATCAGCATCTTAAGGTCTTTAGTTACTACAGTATAATAGTTAATTACACTCAGTTAAATACCGTACAAAAACCAGATCCTCTAATAATTTTTAAACGTTTACAGAACCAGCAGTTCTAAATACCACCAATAGTCAATTCACTTTTGTTGTCCAAGCTTATCTGCATAACTTGTATGCACAAGAATCCATAGGACAGGAGCCAAAATCCCGATTGTGAATAACAGTCTTCAGACCCAGTATCAAAGAAGTCAAAATCAAAGTCATCCGGTTTGTACTCAAACCAAGCATCGTACATAGGTTGACCAGATGGCCCTGCCTCATTGATAGATTCGCCCTTCTGATCCATAACACCGAGAAGCTGGTCAATATCAAACATGTCATCCTCTAGAAAGCCCTCATCATTACAGATACCCATAACATCCACTCTACTTGCACTTGTTTCACATACATTCTGTGCGGTTTGTGACTCACGAACTTCACTGCTCTCTGATTGACTACAAGTAATAGTTAAGTCACAGCTTGAACTAGTTTTACACAACAACGATGCATTCAGGCAATAGTTTGGCAAATTAATCCTTGCAGACGGGCCATACATCGCTCGTGCAGCTTCATCAAAAGCCAGACCAGCTTCAACTGCAGAACCGAAAGTCCTAAGCCATAATTTCTTACCCCATTCGCTGCCTCACGCCTCTAAAACTACACCTGCTATTCTCGGGTCCACCTTTACCTTTCATGCAACCCTTCGTAGAATCCTTAGCAGGAGCTTTACGCGTTTTTGCTATCACATCTTTGTTAATATCTATCCACTTAGCAAGAGTTTCGGCTAGGATCTTTGGTCCTTTGGTTCTTTTTCTTTTTTGCTTCTTTGTTAAGTTATCCATTGTTATCGTTTTTTCAAAATAGCAATAAGCACTTGTGAGGTGCTGAACTAATTTGATTTTTAACAGCTTGTGACTGCAAATTAAAACAGGAGAAAAGGTTTATGTCCAATCGACCCACTCTATTATATATCAATCAGTCTGCTCTTTGTAAAATATATTGGGCTGAGTAAGATGTAAGAAACTTATATTTATCGGGTAACCTTCTCTTTTACCCAAAAAAGGAATTAAGATGTAAGGAAACAAACAGCTTCCGCCGAAGTGGGATAACTTGCCTCATCAATTTATTAAAAAGTTTGATGTAAACTATAATAGATTTTGCCTTTTTCTTTTTTACGATTCGGTTTAGTTTCGATTTTGATTTTACCGGCCTAAAATCAAACAGGTATTTTGGTTTTTTTTGGTTTATCGAGTCCTACTCGATTTTGGGTTTATCACGATTTAGTTTATTATTATTGGTTTTTTTATGGTTTTTTTTTATTTTGGTTTCCCCCGTGATTTTGTTTTATACCCACACTAGGTTTTCGAACCTTTCCTTTTCAAGGTTGGGAATTTCTTAATTCTGACCACAACGATTCGGGTTTAGTTAGGTTGACTTTAATAATTTTTTTACCCCGACATGAAAAACCTTATTCGGGTTTGTGTCAAATCAGACTGAGTTATTTTTTATATACGTCTAAATGCAAAATATAGCTTCTTTTAAAACTATACATTTTGCTAATGTTAGGCTTGATGCAAAGGGAGGCACCATTACATGTGGTTGGCCACCCACCACGTATTATTTGTTTTTTATTTTTAAAATTGTTTTTATTTTTTTTTATTGCTACTCAGTGGCGAAGCAGAATTTGATTTTGCGAGGGGCATCGAGCAATAATTTTTTTTAGTGTAAATTGAAACAAGTCGGGTCGGATCGGGTGTGAATAAAGGATCAAAATCACTTTCCTTCGATGATTATAAGCAAATAATGTTATTGACATCTTACAACTAGTTTAATTTTAAAAAATATGATTATTAAAAGCCTCTAACATATATGTGGTTAATTAAAGTAACTCTAAAAATATAATAGGAAAGGGTAAACAACACTATTTATGAACTACTTACTATTTTATATCTCATTAGAGCCATGGTATTAACTTAATTACCTTGTTAACACCAAACTGATAATAGCAAGGATTGATTTGTTGTTGGGGGTTTATTTACCGGTCAAACCGGTTAGTTTTGACTCTTTTTTTTTAATCCACGTCATTTCCATTTTTTTTTATGATTTTCCACTCTTTGTCCACTTTTCCCTCTATTTTTTCCCTTTTTTTCCTCCAATTGGCATTGCATCAACGAACCATTAACTGGGTAAAGTTCATTAACCGTAAAATAATTGAAACCCACCTGAACAAATGGGTAAAGTTCATATCTTTATATATGGGTTTTTAGAAAATCTTGGGTACGACTGGTCCTTAAGCCACATGTAAACAGAGACCAAGACATAGTACACTCCAGCTAAAGCACCAATGAGGAAACGTGCGAGGAACACGAATGGGTTTACTGGCTTCTCGACGTCCTCTACTTTGGGACCCAGCTGCAAATGATAATGAAATAGAATGTCATAAGCAATGAAAAAAGTCAGACATATGTCAAGAAACCGCATATGGTAAAAGGGTAATTCATGTTGTAATTTGTTAACAAAGGGTGATAATATAGTTTTTATATACATATTTAACACATTATTTATGTACTAAATTCAAAAAAAAATAGTAGATGAAGTGCTTGTTCTCTTCAATAAATCAAGGTGTTTTTGGGCGTTGACTCCACCAGCCGACCCTACTGTAGATATCTTAACACAAGTATGGAATGATTCACTTAGAGTTTTTGAGAGAGAAAGAGATGGTTAGATGAACACTTAGAGAGAGAAAGGAAAAGGATAATATTAGCTTAGTGAAAATGTGACAAATGAACAACTAACACCCTCTCCATGTGTGGAGAGGGTTTATATATGTCATACCGAGGCCGGACATGGGCCCTTAGTGGGCTTGTCCATGGGCCTTTGGCCCGGTTAGCTTACTAACATAACATTACTAATTACTACGAGCTATGACTACCTATATTGGAAGTGACCGATACTTTTTCGTATTTCTAACAATCTCCCCCTAAGGGAGGTCAACTCTAATTTATAAAAACTTAAACTTAGCATACTAAGCCTTTCACTTCGGTCTTGAGCTCTATTCTTTAACAGGTTAATTGGATGTAGTGGAACATATAGACTTTAGTGTGAGCTGTTGCTTATCTTGACATGAATGTGAGAATGTGATCTTGAACACTTTGAGATCATCAACCAAGCATAATCTCATTTCATCTTGTAAACTTTGCCATCTCGTGAACTTGTGACTTCTGGACCGACATGCTCATACCTTTCTTGATTTGATAATCTTGAAAAGTTTATAATAATGCGATCTTCTTAAATTTCTTTAACTTTAACAATCGTCGCTTCAAGAAGGAACTACTATCACAGTAGCGGAAGTCCTTGAAACATTAACTTTAGCATTCATGAATTCTTTATATTTGTCGTTGGGTATGATCATGTGGCCTAATGAATCTTTTAGTCAGCTAGAATCAGGTACACTTCACCCCATCTTTAAATATCCTGCATTAAAACAGTTAGCAATAAAGCGGGGGGACGAATATGGTTTGTCATTCGCCCATGGTTGGTTTGAGTAACCTTCGAAACCGGAAGGAACGACCAATGATTTAGGTAGATTCAATTTAAGAAGAATCTCCTTTACAGATTCCAGCTGAAAATCTAATCTTTCTAACACATAAGTTATCAGGATTCATCAACTCAGCAATGTATCTCATTTATCCTGAACGACTCAAAGCAGACAGCACTATAAAGTGAACCAGCGGAGTTTACTTTAAAAACCCCCCCCCCCTCACTAATGAAATTAAAATTGATTTGAAATCAAATCTTTGTGTCACTTTCTAAGTGGTTTTGTGACACATCGGAAGTTTAATCATTTCAAAAAATTCATCAGAAATCGTCAATTCATAACTTGAACAAGTTTTGAGTTCTTAAAAGAATCTCACCATCCGTTTCTTTCCAGTATATATAGAACTGCACACGACACCTACCATGACTGTATGTTGTTGGTCTCAAGCAGGATTCCATCTTCATTGGTGAATGATATCACTCGGATGTTCTGGCAAAAATCACAAGGATCATGTCTATGAACTCTTAATATGTTAACATGTTTAATCACATGTGTGTGACCTAGCCAAGCATGATTTGAAACAAGTGTCCCTAGATGAGAATTAAAGATTATCGCTCTTTGGCACTAGACCTCATTAGTGCACTTTTGTTTTTAGTGATCAATGCCGAGCAGCTGCCACCTTTTCAATAACAACAACTCGGAGTTAAGAAGTTTGATAGAAATGCGTGTAATCGCCCTGAAAAAATGAAATAAAAGTCTGTGAGAGACCTTGAGTGGCTAGGAAGGGTGTTGCATAGCGCACTGTGTCCATGGACTTCGTCATGTCAGACAAACAACTTAGTGTTTCAAACAAGATTATGTATTACCCAGTTTCTGCCTAAGTGTTATGGAGGGCTTCTTCTTTCACCCTTTAACCTTATCATTTCTTTTGATTGTTGGAAACCCTTCAATTCTTTACTGAGACTTCATAACTAGAACACCATGTTAGGTTTGTTCCCGTGTTAGCTTTCTCTCAGTCGGCATTAGTCCCGATTCATACTTTTATTCTCCTTTTATCATACCTAAGGACTTCTACACTAACTAGTGGATATCCCTGGGTAGATCCCTCCGGTTCTGGCTGGATCATGGGATTTGAATACCTATGCCTAGCACCCCCCCTCCCCCCCAGCCTTATAACTCCATAAATTTAAGTACATGGTCGGTCTTTTGGGTATTCCATCATAATCGAAACCAAAATCATTGAAAAGTTTAATCAAAGTGTTTGATATAAATATCAAAAGATTTACACTTTGAGAGTTTTTCATCATCACTAAAATCTCCCCCTTAACATGTGCACCGTAATCGTAGTACATGCTAAGTGTTGGAGTGCATTGAGTCCATTTTATATGATCACATGTCAATACAATTTAGATTCAGTTTAATCACATTTTCTCCCCTTATCCAAAATGTTAATCCCTTGATATTTTGGATATCAATTGATTAAACGTTCAGGGACAAAATGTTACATAATCACTATAAGGAACATTTTAATGCTCCCCCTCAAGTTTTTGAGGGTAAGTAAGACTGTACTTAGTAGCAATAATTTTAAATTTTTGAATTTTTCTAACAAATTATTGAAAATTTTTATACTTCGATCACACCCTTAGTTTCCACTATAAGTTACACTAAATAATACAATTCACAAGTTTATGATATACGAAATGACCTTTAAGATATGAACACAATATGACGAATTCATATTGTTCTTTGCAGCAGTCTGAGGTCAGTTCCGTAGAGTCTATCGCCAATAAATTTCTCCAAACTCCTCATCATCCTCCTTTCCTTTAGCAGCTTGTTGATGTCCTTGATCATGAAATAAGCTCTTTAGTTTTCCAATGTGCTCCATCTTCTCTTCGGCAAGTATTCCATGTCGATATTCTTGGTAATGTCTTCGAGCGAAGAAAGAAGCCTGGTTAATGTGCCATCACTGAACTTGTACAGTTTGTCGGAGCGCATCAACCTGTTCCTCTTGAAGTCGTCGACATAAATGAATCCTTTAGGGTCTTTGTATGGATTGTACGGGTGCCTTTTTTAAGATCTGGTCTTGTAGTATCAGGCTTGGTAACGTTGATCTGTTTTTGATAACTTTCAACTCCAAGTTAAAGATCTACAACTAGTTTTTTTGAAAAAACCAGAATTCTGAGTGAACAATCTTTAGTGTTATTGTGTAAAGTCAGCAACACACCTTCCAGAAAGAATTTTGTGAGTCAAGTTGCTGACGCACAAGAAGTAACATGTCCTCGATATCATTGATCTGAAGTCGTGGAAAGTCACCTTCCTTAAATCTGTATAATACGTTGTCAGCTCTTCTTACTACAATCTCTTCCAAGTACCCATATCCATGTTTCCTCATTACCTTGACATGAGTAACAGCCAGAATACGTTTTTGTAGAATATACATCTCCTCTTGATTGCCTGCCTCTTGTATATGCATAGAAGGACTTACGTTGTTCTCTCCACCAATGTAGAAACCCCAATCGCGATAATTCATCATAAGTAATTTTAATAGGACTCCATATGTTTCGAACCATGTCTTCAATGCCTTGGTAGATCATACTGAGCGGCCTTTGTCTTGCTAGTAGACGTCGTTGTAATGTCATAGTCGAAACTCCTCCCTGTAGATACTTGATATCATTGTAGATGAAGTAATTCAAATGGTACTGGTTTGACGTTTTTCCACGCGTGAATCAAAGGAAGGTTTGTGAAAGAATCAAATGGGTAGTCACCGCCTTCAGGGATTTTCCCAATTAATCTTTTCTGAAAGAGCTCTTGTAAGCATTCTTCAAAACATATTCTAATTCAAGCATAATTAGAGCGGGTGCCTTTGAGTAGTCTAAATGCTGGTCCTAATAGGATTTCTTGAGTTAAATTCTTAATTTTCAGGCCATTCAAGATGTATCCAGAGAAGTCTATGGGAAGTGGCTCATCAATTCATCAAAGTCCTTTAACGATTTATCAGTAAAAGTAGAAGCTAGCGAGAGTCATCAACCACTTTTGAGTTGGTCCTTTCTGTGGAGTCTTTCCTTATGTCCGAGTCAGATCAGTGGGTTCTTGAGTTGTGTGTAGATACCATGAACCAGGTCACTTCTATAGGCATCCTTTTTCCTATGATTCCCATCATTATCACTCGGATTCCATTCTTGATCTTGTGGCATGTCTGAATCTGCAACCTTAAACACTAGTTCATCTGATTGAACAGACTTTTCAGAAGGTTTTGGTTGAGACTTGTTGCCTTTGGAAGAGCTAGACGTTAAATCTTTATTTTTCAGACCTGTGGTTGGTTCTGCATCTTTGCTTGTCTTTCTCTTCTTTAACCATCGGTCCTGATCCCAGCAGAGGGTCCTTTATCTTTAACCTTGTCTTTTTCATGCCACGCTTCAATGAATATACATCATAAGAGAAAAAGAAATCTTTGTCGAGATCGTAAGATTTTTTCAAACTATCATAGCAATATCAGTGTTCGGGAGCCGCCAGATATGATTTACTTTTCTCTATTTTGTCGATAAGGATCTTCTTTAACTCAAATTCAGTAAGTGTAGAAGCGGCCTCATAAGTAGAATGTGGTTGAGAAGACACCTTTGCTAGAGTAACTTCATCACGTGATTCTTTAATCAACTTTTTGATCATAGGTGGAGCGAAGTTAGACACTTCCTTGGGCAGAATCTGAGGCAGTTGATCTTTTACTTGCTCTTTGATTCTTATTATGAGAGACTCTGAAAGGAATTTCATGAATTCTTCTTTGGTTTCTCCCAAGCGTGTGTCTAGATGTTCATCAACTAAAGTTATCACTTGAGTGTATAAAGGGTCTTTTTTAAGTTCAGCAACTTCTTTTTCCAATTCTTTTATTCTATCGTTGAATCGAAAGACTAATGCAAAGTCAAGAAGTGTAGATAGAGGATTTGTAGTTTCAATTGTCGGTGATGGATTGGGTGTTGTCAGTATTGGTGGAGGAGTGAAGGTTTGTGATGATTGAGGAATGTTTATGAATACAGGTGATGATTCATGATAACAAAAAGAGGTAAATGTAAGAGAGTGGATGCCTGAGTTCTTGGACTTCATGTGGACATTAACATCCTTATGAGATAAGATTTCTGCATCAGTATGAGGAATATCTAAAAAAATTGGGATTGTGGATGCCAAGGTCAATGACGGGAAGAACTATAACAGGAACTCCAGTCTCTTCGTAACCAGTAGGAAATTTGTCCACATTAGCATCTTCAACAACTTGTTCTTGAGTATTCTCCCAATTTTTATTCCCCTGTTTAGCGTCATCATTTCAGCTCAACACTCCTCACCTGAACAACCTCTATTATCAAATCTGAGTGGTCTTTCTATCTTGCATCAACATCATCATCAAATTGGTAGGTAGTATCATCTATTCCCTTTTCTTCATCACTTTTAATCACATCATCACTTTCTGATTCCAGATTATCATCATCTTTATCATCAGTGGGAGTATGAACAAACTCCTCCTCTTCTTGATCATCATTGTTCGAAGATTCTATCTTCCTGCTCTAAATCAATAGATTCTTGCTCTTCACTTTCATTCTCTTGCTTACTGCTTTCATCACTTGATTCTTGTTCGTTGTTGCTGTCGTCTTCATCATTACCCCAAGACTCAGATTCACTCTCAGAAGAGTCATCATTGGTCACATCGGGAACCCCTGGTTTATCACCAGTTCCTTCACTTGTGACAGTAGGTGTGATCTTTTCAACACTTGGTGGTTTCTCGGCAACCGTACCAGAACCACTAGGATGAGTCTTGTGAAAGTCCCTTAAGCTTTTCTTTCTTACTTCCTTCATTTGAGCTTTTTCAGACAAAGCTACTTCCGACAGCAGCTCTATTCCTTTTCCATGAGCTACATCTACCTTTTCTTTTTCCTTTCTTTTTGACTTTGTTTCCACAGGAGACTCTCTGATGACGATACATGTTGCTGGCTTAGAAGCAGACTTTTTGGCAGATGTCTTCAATCTTTTGCCCTTTTTGATAGGTTCTTCATCTCTAGGGACTAGCTCACTTTCCTTCTTAGATGGAGAGGCTTTCTTGAATTTTCTAGCAACCTTGGGAGGCACCTCACCTGTAGCATAGCCAAGATAAGTCTTGTACGCTTTACTTTCCTTCATCTCTAGACTTGTCAAACATTCAGGTAGAACTGCTCCATAGATCTGGGATGCTTCTTTTCTTGAAACAAATCTTAAGGTGTTAATCAAGTAGTCATCTTTGGAGGTGTGCATCCCAATTCTGTTTCTCCAGGAAAGTGACTTTTCTTGAATAAGGAAGTGGTGAATGATAACTTTGGTGAAACGAGGGTAGTACATCTTTTCTTGCTTTTTGTAAACTTTGTTGTCAATCTGATAGGTGAAGTCTTCCCAGAGTAGTTCCACATAGTCTACATACTTCTGATGGTACATGCCCTAAAGGATTTGTGCTCTGGAAAGACGAAGTTTGTCAAGTCCACTAGTCTTTCCAGATAGGCTTCTGTTGATTATAGCAACAAAAGTTCTCCACGGTTGATGCATCTGATCGATAACAACATCATTGAGTAAATTGATAACCCCAGTATGACCGAGATCTCTTAAGAAAGATATAGTGTCTTCTTCAGAAGGAAGAGTGTAGGTTCCCGATTTACTTTACTTCATAAATCACAACACGAAACAAGAAACTAGAGAGAGAGAGAGAATCGAAAAGAGAGAGAGAAATCTTGGAATCTGTAAGAAGTCGTCATGCTTGCTATATGCATTCCAGAAATTGATGCATATACACTTTAGGGACATCAATAGTGATGAGAAATACAGGATAGCATGGAGTGAGTGTAAGTGCATCCAGAATAACTTGAAATGTCTACTCTTTTGGTTTCAATCCACGAGTGATTCTTCCATTGCATTTTCCAATTGTCATAGTCGATTCTCTTTGGGAGCAAAGTTTCAGTCAAGCATGGTTTGTTGAGCAGTGTATGGAATCATGATTTTGCTGAGAGTTGTCATATACAGTTTATTACATAAGCATATTATAAGCATAGAGCAATTCTAGTCATGATTCCAGTTTTAGTAATGCAGCACAGGGTTTACTACAGGGGATAGGCAAAACAAAATACAAGGCAACAAATTAAAACACCTATACACTATGCAAAGAACTGATACACATGCAAACAGGATACACACACACACTCTCATATACCACATTGACTATAGGAAAACTAATGAAATCATGGCAAACACTTCAGACTTCTAAGGAAAAATACACCTAACTTAATCACTATATGACAAGATAGGGTAAAATTATACTTAGATTAGGTTATGAGTTTGAATTACCAAGATTACGGGTTTGATTTAATTAGAAAAAAAATCAGGTATAGATCGCCTATGTATCATGTGTGTATAGATCTCCTGTGTAAAAATGGTGTGTATAGATCGCCTGTTGAAATTTGTGTGTATTGATCGCCTGTTGAAATTAGTATGTATTGATCGCCTGTTGAAGTTAGTGTGTATTGATCGCCTGTTGAAATTAAATATGTATAGATCGCCTATGTTAAACTTGCATGTATAGATTGCCTATACAATAGTGTATTGATCGCCTGTGTACCCACTTATGTATTGATCGCCTATACAAATATCTTATGTATTGATCGCCTGAGTATTTGTCTAAATGTATTGATCGCCTGAGTTAAATTTGTCATCAACATTTTACTCCCATTTAATCCATAACAACCATTTAGATACGAACATATAGCATCAATATATCATACTAACATCTTTATAACACAGATTAACCACAAAAATCTTGATTTAAGCCAAGTTCGAGCTACAAGAGCTCAAAAACTCCCAACTTCCAAGATTTTTTAAACAAACAAGTTATTTAACACTCAAAAGCACTCAATCATTCAATATAACACTTCTTAAATCCAAACCAATAACCTTTTTCAAGTTTTTACCCATTTTCACTTAGTTTGATTTCAAGAATCATTCGAAACACACGAAGGAGTTAACCCCATTAAAAACTATTTTAAGCTAACATCTAGACATTTAATAACCAAACCCCTACAATCAATTATAAATTTCATCCCCTTTTCAATGAAACAAAATTTCAATTAAGTTTTAGGGTTTTTCAAGCAATATACCAAGATTTGGTCATATATATGTAATCATTAGCCTTAATTCGTGTACCTTTTAGCTTAAAACGAGGGTTGAATGAGTTCTTGAAGATTTGCAAGTTAATCAATGGATGTATGAAGGTTTAAGGTCCCGAAAGTAACAAGTTAAACACTGATTTTCTCTGCTGTTATGACTTTTGTCTTCCCGGAATGACCTAAAATAAGAATAGGGTATGAATTCTATCACGTGTACTCATTGTCTTTCTTGTATATCTATTCCTTTCCCCTTGCTAGTTTTGATACCTCGGAATCAGCAAAACCTAGTACGCACATATACTTGAGATCGTGTTCGAAGAATTCATAAGCTTAAATATATTTAATGAGAATCAACTAAGTCTTAAATTAACTCCCCTTAAAAATGTTATTCGTCATTATCCAAAACTTTATCCATTTATTCTGTGACTTATTTTGAAAGACCATTGTAAAAGATTATTTGATGACACATTCTCCCCCTCAAATTATGACCCGTTTTCTATTTAAAGAGCTGTTGTCATTGTTTGAGTGGTCGAATTGTATTTGAAAATCTTTTTGTGATTACTGAAAACACTAATTCAATGTGAAGATAATTTTTTACTAATAAAAACAAGATTTCTCTTATTTTGTCAAATAAATGCACTGACACGTACACTAATTTGTATAAAGGAAGCACGGGTTGTGTTGCAAAGTAAACACAAGCCTTTGCATGGTCATAAAGTAGACCATGCCCGAGAATAAATTCCCGTTGAGAGGTCAAGTCTCCTTTTTGACGGAATACTTGCCTTTAAGATGATGACCGGGTTGCTATCTGAAATAATAGCAAGCCATTTTGGCATGTTTTGAAAGCTTTTGAAACTTCTGCTCGAACTTCATTTACAGCCTCGTATCATTATTAAATGACATTTCTAAGGCCGTAAATGTTATCGATTTTCAGAAGACATGCCAGATATACATATTTTTATATTTTTCTAATTTTTTAATTTTTTCTTTTGTTTTTGTAAAATTTTATAAAAGGAAAATCTTTTTGGAATTTTTATGTTTTCATATATACATATATACAGGATATGAGTTACCACCATCACTCGTCCGTTTCCTCTGCCAGACGTTTCAACGTTTCTGGAGACATGATTTTCATACCTAGCTTATCGATTAAGAAGTTCAATCTCTCTCGAGGCAACGGTTTAGTAAAGATGTCAGCCAGTTGGTATTCAGTCCGGACAAAGTATAGCTCCACGATTCTATTCTCCATTTGCTCCTTTATGAAATAGTAGCGAATATCGATGTACTTAGCTCTTGAATGTTGAACATTGTTGCAGCATAAAGCAATCGCACTCTTGTTGTCGCAGTACAGAGGGATCTTATTGAATTAAAAGCCATAATCTGTTAGCTATGAACGCATCCAAAGGATTTGTGAGCAACACCCAGATAAGCAATATATTCAGCCTCTATACTCGATATGGCAATGCTCTTTTGCTTCTTTGACGACCAGCTAACAAGTTTGTCACCTAAGAACTGAGCGCTTCCCGATGTACTACGTCTAGTGTCATGACACCCCGCGTGATCGGCATCTGCATAAGTTGTGAGTGACATATCGGTATCCTTTGAGTACCATAGACCCATGTTAATGGTTCCGTTAAGATATCGAAAGATCCATTTCATCGCTTGTAAGTGCTTTTCGGTAGGCTTAGCTTGATACCGGGCATATAAGCAGACATCATAGTTAAGGTCAGGTCTACTGGCTGTAAGATACATTAAGTATCCAATCATGCCACGGTAAAGTGTAGCATCAACTTGTTTCCCCTGTAGATCTTTATCCAGTTTCTTGTTTTCAATCATGGGTGTGTCGACAGAATCAGTAGAATGCAAACCATATTTTTTAACAATTTCAGAAGCATATTTAGATTGGTTTATAAAGATGCCTCTGGGACTTTGAGATATTTGTAATCCTAAAAAGAATGACATTTTCCCCATCATCGACATCTTAAACTTATTGGTCATCTGATTAGCAAACTCATTACACATGGCAGTATTCATTGATGCAAATAATATATCGTCAACATAAATTTGTACCAGTAATATGTCGTTTCCAGCATGTCGTGTGAAGAGTGTTGGATCAACTGCACCTTTGGAGAATTGTTGAGAGATAAGGAAGCTTGACAACATATCATACCATGCATGTGGTGCTTGTTTAAGACCATAAAGAGCCTTTTTGAGCTTGTACACATGTGATGGGTTGTCTTGATCAACAAATCCTTCTGGTTGAGAAACGTAGACCACTTCTTTGAGCTCGCCATTCAAGAAAGCCATTTTGACGTCCATTTGGTAGATTGTCATATTCTTGTGAGCGACATTTGCTACGAAGATACGAATGGCCTCTATTCTAGCAACCGGTGCAAATGATTCCTCGAAATTGATTCCTTCTTCTTGTCTGAATCCTTGAGCAACGAGTCTAGCCTTATTCTTTAGTACCCCGCCAAATTCATCTGTCTTGACCTTATAAATCCATTTCAGCTTGATTAAGAATACTTTATCTGGACACGACACCAATTCCCAAACTTCAAGTCTTTCAAAAGTCATGAATTTCTTCTTGCATTACATCGATCCATGACGGTTCGGTCATTGCTTGTTTGAAGTTTTTTGGTTCTACGGAAGTTAAGAAGGCATCAAAATAACACCACATGGCATCAGTTTCAAGTTGCTTCCTTGTAGATATAGAGCGAGAAGGATCACCAATCACGTTTGCTATAGGATGATCCTTAGTCCATCTACCAAGATGTTCCAATGGAGCGTAGAGTTATCTCACTTTAGATGATGATCCTTGAGAAGTTGAGTCTTCCTGAGGAGATTCATTAAGTGGATCATCATGAAATGTTGGTGTTTTTGGTGATTCTTCAAAACCTTAAGAAATGATTGGAGAATGTTCATGTTCTTGTGATGAGGGAATACTTGTTGATGGAGCATCCTGGTCAATAGAAGTTGACACAGGAGAATCAGCTAATACTTTAGCTCTTGGAGCAGCAGCTTCTTGAACTGGAGAAACAACAATTGTTGGAGGGTTAAAGTATTCATCAAACATTGATTGAAACAACCGATCCCAATCATCTCTTATTGGTGGCAAGCAAGGTTGTTGAGAAACAGGATTTGAACCGAGTCCTGTACTGGATGTAGCAGGAGTCGTATAATGAAGCTCGTGTCCTGAACTAAATTGTTCATAAGCCATTGCTGTTAGCTCATCGAACATTACATGAATCGTTTATGAAATTATACGGGTCCTTCTGTTGTAGATTCTGAACGCTTTCTTTGCAGGCGCGTAACCAACGAAAATCCCAATGTCTGCTTTTGCATCAAATTTTCCCAGATCCTCATGGTCATTGGTAGGATAACAAAGTGAACCAAAGACATGAAAGAATGATAAGTCTTGTTTCTTGTCTTGCATAAGCTCGTATGGAGTTTTGTTGTATCGGAGGTGTATCAAAGAACGGTTTTTGGTGTAAGAAGCAGTATTGATAGCTTTGGCCCAGAGAAATAATGAAGCTTTAGAAAATATCAGCATTGTTTAAGCGGCTTCAACAAGAGTCCGATTTTGCCTTTCGACAACACCGTTCTGCTGAGGAGTGCGAGCTACAGAAGTTTGATGCGTGATGCCAACATTTTCATACCATTCGCGAAGTGTCTGATTGACAAATTTGGTTCCATTATCTGTTCGAACATTCTGGACTGTGGCATTCAAACAAACTTGTATGTTTTTAATACATTTGATGATGGCCGCAGGAGCTTCATATTTTGTCTTCAAAAATCTGACCCAGGTAAATCTTGAGTAATCGTCTACTATCACTAAGATATACCTTTTCCCATTAATACTAGCCACACGCATCGGGCCACACAAATCCATATGCAAAAGATATAGTTTCTCTTGGTTAGTGTCTTCAGCTTTGGGTTGATGAGAGGATTTTTTGCTTTTTCCTAATGCACATGCTGAACACAAATGATCTTTCTGAAATTTAAGTCTAGGAATTCCTCGAGCAAGACCGTCTTTAGCTAGCTTGTTCAAAGTACCAAAGTTGAGATGAGATAATCGACAGTGCCATAACCAGCTCTTAGTCTTTGACGCTTTGGATAGAAGACATATCCGAGATGATTTAAGCATGTCATCAAGAGAAATTGTGTACAAATTTGTGTCTCGGGACCCTGAAAGTAGATCAACAACTTCTGAATTTCGAATAAAGCAAGTGTTTTTCTGAAATGCAACTTCAAGATCCACATTACAAAATTGGCCAACAGAAAACAAGTTATGTCCAAGCCCCTCAACGTAGTATACCCTTGAGATAACAACATTTCCCAGGTGATAGTCACCATACCCCATAATCCTTGTAATCTGGTCGTTCCTGAATCTAACAGTACTTAGAAATTTACTGACAAAGTTCATGAGCTGAGAGCGATTCCCTGTCATGTGTTTCGAACATCCGGAGTCCAGATACCAGAGTACAATCTGGACAACCTATCATGACAAGAGAAGAAGACGATGGAATATCTGTTGCAGTGGATCCCCAAATTTGATTGGGTTCCGAGTGGTTAGCATTCTTAGATTCTACAATCTTAGATATTATACTCAAACCTATGTTTTTAACATTTTTGGGTTTCCTGCTATAGACTTTTATCTCTGTTTTTTGTATTTCATCTGAGTGGGAAGTGGTTTGCTTAGGAGGCACTACGTTAGTTGAGGTGATCCTAGTTAAAGGGCACGAGTTACCAACTATAGTGAAGGTTCTGCCTGTTGGTTTCCACTTAAATCCTACTTCAGTGAATACATGACCCGTAGGTTTCCAAATATTTTGTTTTTTATGTTTCTTAGCAGATTTAGTATGTTTATTCCCATTTTGCACAAGATCAATAAGACATTTATCATGAACACCATCAAACATAGATTTATTACAAGTAGCACAGAGAATTTCAGAATTCGCATTTGACAGTGAATGCTTAACATCAACATCACAAACAGGTTTAACAACACGATTCATTTTATTAACTTTCCTAGGTTGGGCTTCTACTTTATTCTTCTTGTTCCTACTTGGTGTCTGTGAGATCCTATCATTACTTTTATTGCTTGGAGGCTTTGATCCGTAATTACTAGTAAAACACTTCACTCCTGTAGAAGACAACACAGGTATGTTAGAATCTGATGTATTAGAAGACTCTACCTGTTTAATGTTGCTTGAGGAAGTGAGAGGTTCAGCAACCCTAGCTTTCTTGACTTTGTTCATGGGTGTCATAGCAACTTTCTTAGGACTAGGTGTTATCGCATTAGGGCACGTATCTTGAACATATAAAAGCAACTCCTGAATTCTTGTGGCATATGTACAAGAAAAGTCTAACTCACTATCTAAAGGTTGTTTCGCTTTAGCTTGTTCGACTATTTCCCTAAGAGTATTAGCTTGTTCTTGAGTGTGTCTAAGATAGTCTATGTAAGCATCCCTATTTTGCAATAACCTAGGAGGCAACGGTACTAAATCAAGCTTGAACATGCCTGGAGCAATAGTGGTGACAGAAGGTGTGTGTACAACATTTTCAACAATTTCTTTCCCTTTTAATTTTCGTAAATAATTTTTCAATGATGTTATCATAGAAACGTTGTCTTAAATTTGAGCTTTTAAATCCACATTTTCCACAGATTTTAAGTTTAGTGTGTTAATTAAAGAGTCACGTTGTTCTTCACCACTGAGTCAAACTGGGTGAGGTAGAATTTAATCTTTTTAAGGCTTGCATTCACCAAACTCACCTTAGGTAGTTCACTGGGAACATCCACTATAACAGGTGGTGTGTAAGGAGGATCAATGGTTTGATTGAGTATATGAAACCAAAAGGCTTGTTTAACCGATAATTCTTGTTGTGGAGAAAAACGTTTTCCAAAATCTTCAGTTAGTCTATTTAATTTTTCATAATCGATAGGTTTATGAGAAATTTTCTTTGCAATAACTTCAGGATCCTTCTTCCAAAATCAATGTTTCTTCATCATCAATCACATGCATAGCTATATGTGCATTAGACATAACAACACCATCATACAAGGTTGGTTTTATCCGTTGAGCTTTCTTAAGATAAAATAGATTTTGATAATCTAGAGCTTGTTTATGTGTGTTATCATAAAACGCTTGTGGCTTAGTTAACATGTACACTGTTTAAGCAGATTGACCCACTTTACAAATAATATTATCAAGTTCCTTAATCTTCTTTTCTAAATCAATTTAATTTTCCATATATTTATTCTCTTTTTCTTTGGATTCATTTTTGAAAACTACAAAAGTTTTCAATACAGATTC
>BQNB010014082.1:48314-75862 GCA_026074375.1 Tanacetum coccineum | reverse complement strand
TGCGGGACAGCCTAGGGCGTGTTTGGGTTGGTTTGGGTTATAACACAAAGGGTGCGTTTAGTTTAAAAGTATTCAATTATTTCGTTATATTATAAATTGATTAGATGTGATGAAAAATATTAGAACTTGCGCGGTCTAGTTAAAATATGATATTAATATTAAAACGAGACTGATATTAATGTATAAGTGATATTAGACATATTTGAGACGAGAATTGGACTAAAAATGGACTTTAGTGCCTTTATATCACGAGTAATTTAAATCAGAAAATAGAACATGAGATTCGGAATTCGAGACTTTGATAAGTTAGACTTTAGTTTATAAAATATAACAAATTATATTTTGACGGACGTTTTGATATAAAACGGGACTTTTAAATCCAAATAACGAAGAAACTGGAGTGTAATCGAAATATATACTTTAGTAGAAAATAAGTTAATTTTAATATATATTAAATCTGGCAGATTATTAATTAAACGATTTGAGCACTTTCGAGTCCGTTTCAGCCTTCCGGCGAAACACGAAAGTTGTTCGTAATGACGTTTTACTTTGCCGCGAGGCTTATCAGTTTTAAAACTTGAGATATAGCGGGTCAAAACTAAAGGTCAACGTAAAAGTCAACGGATATTTTAATTAATATTAATACATTATGAGTACGATTTTGAATGATAAAATAAAGTCGGTTAATATATTATTTCAATTAATAGTTTTAAGATCATTGTTTGGTTCTAAAAACGGGGAGTCTAAAAATAGTAACTTTCTATAAATATTGAGATAAGTTAGGGGTGAGAACTTGCTTGTTGCTAAATTGTTTGCAAATTCAATTACATGGTCGATTACATACGTGTTTACATGAATATTTACAAGCTCATATTTACATGAATATTTACAAGCTCATATTTACATGAATATTTACAAACTCATATTTACATGATTTGTTACAAACTCATTTACATACTTTGTTTTACAAATTGGACGCAAGTGAAAGTTTATATTGATTACGTGTGTACCTAAGTATAAATAATAACCCCCTTTTAAGCCCACTTATTGTGAACTGTTAATTCCTGGTTTGGAAGCGCGAGTGTTATAAGGTAGATCTATCGGGTTTGACAACCCTCGTTCCGGTGACTAGCTATCACCGGGAACGAATATTATAACAGGTCGGTTTTGGATGTTGCGGGTTACAACATCTGTATGGGCATAATGGCTAAAATAGCTAATATACGTCGAGCTTCAGTGTCATGAGCTTAGTGTAACAGTAATCTGGTTTTGTGATGTCTGCATTTGTTGTAGTATTACAGGGAAAATTCTTGCGGTCCTACCTTGTATATATTATTTTCAGGAAATCGATAGGCACGAGGTGCCAGGGATACATTTTTGGTGACATTAAATTTGTCATGCATTATTTATAAAAATCTTTGGGATAAGATTGGTACTTTTGGGTGACATTAAATTAACCATGCATTCTTTATAAAATCTTTGGGATTTTTACATGGTACTGTGATGATACAGTGGATTACATTCATATTTAAACTAATCTATGAACTCACCAACTTTATGTTGACCGTTTTAAGCATGTTTTTCTCAGGTAAATTATATGCTCGGATTTCTTGAAGTGCATTGGAGTCTATACATACAAGCTTTTCATTGTGATGCAATTATGGGACAAATGTTATATTAAATTCAGATTTTTATTAAATCAACAAATGTTATTTTTCAAACGACACCTAGAGGTCGTTCTCTTGTATCTAGTGTTGCGTATTATGAAGTAACTCTCCAAAGTGGTATTCCGCTGCGTTGTTGTATTTTTGGGGGTGTCACAACATTTCGTGACAAGAGCGCCGAAGGATCTTGGAAAATCATAAAGGATCTCGCCCTCTATGACAACAAAAGTTGGAATGACCCAAGAGACTTCACCAAACCGGTCACGTCAATCACTTTGCCTCAAGATGTACCAAAGACATCCGACCGATGACTCATTGAGCTTGAAGACCAGATCAGCTACTTGCTAAAAGGGTCAAAAATAACACCTAAAAACGAGCTCAACACAACCTCCCCAAGCATATGCTAACGTGGTTTCTTCAAACCAACGCACACAAAGCTTCACCGAACCACCAAGACAAAATTCATTCACATTTTAAAAACGTGCCTACCCGAAACTCCAACAACGAACACTCGAGCCTAGCTTCGAAGCTCGAGTGCAAAGTTATATGGCGGCACACACTGAGAGAATGGAAAGGTTCGAGGAAGCTATTTATAAGCAAAGAGATGAGATCAACGAAATAATGACGGAGATGTTTAGTCTTCTAAAAGAATACACAAAAGGGAAGTCTCCGGAGAAAGTGTTAGTTACGGAGGAAGTTAGTAAACCCGTCACTAAATACGTCAATGCCATCTCCATCGTTAGAATGAAGAATGATAAGGATAAAGGATGTGACAAAGTTATCGATAAGCAAATTGTTGAACCAATCAATATGTCGCAAAAGGAAGAAGTGGAGGATAATGAGTCAGATAGAAGCACGAATGATGACTCAACTAGATGGGGAAAGTACGTGGATAGACTAACGGAAATGCATAGATCACGACCTATATGATAATACCTTAAGCATGAGATCAATAAGAAAACAACCGAGGATCTTGTAGATAACCAAAAATACAACGATTCTTTATTAGCAACACACTTAGGTAAAATAGATAATGAGACTTATAAATCGTTGCCCGTAGGATTGATGTATGACGTAATTCTCAAGAAGAGTTAGCTAGGAAAAATGGAGGAGAAGGAAACTTTATGATAACATGTAGTATGGGAAGGTTAAAATACATGAATGCCTTAGCCGATCAAGGATCTGATGTGAATAGTATGCCCTTAACCATCTATAACAAGCTAACTAGCGAAAAGCCCATAGGGACCAACATTCGACTTTCTCTAGCTCACCACTCTTATGTGTACCCTTTAGGAGCAGCAGAAGATGTGTTAGTGGATGTTGTCGGTTTTGTGTACCCCCGTGGATTTCGTTATCCTAGACATAACGAAAGATGATTACATGCCTCTCATCTTAGGAACACCATTTCTCACCATAGCTAGGGCAGAAATTAAGTGTGATAAGGGATCAATGACCCTCAGAGTTGGAAAGTTTAAGGTTAGATTCATTAGGACTTTAAGGTTTCCTAGTAAAGTCAAGGAGAGAGTAAAAAGAGACCTAGATCCCATGTTCCCTACTAATTATATGAATAGGAGAATTTTAGAATGTGAATAGGAGAATTAGTAAATGAAGAAGTAAGGTGTTTGATGATAAGAACCTTGCAGGACACAACTTCTTTATTTATGATCGTGAATTGGAGAAAGAAGGTAGTAGTGCGAGTGGAGAATGGGTCACGTAAGGAGAGTTACTCCGAGTCTAGCTACAAGACTCGTTAATAAAGAAAAGCCCTTATTGGGAGGCAACCCAATCTTTTTATTTTATGCATTTTAGGAGTGTCGTGTGTTTTAATTTTTATTATTTGTTCTTATACGTTTAAATTATATGTGATCATGCTTTGCTTTGTTTTTAACCTCGTCTTAATTTCAATTAAAGGTATTTTGCATAAAATAAATGTAGGGGTAAATATCCGGTTTTAAAGAACCATTTCAAACATGTAAAATAGATAGTTTTAAGTTGATTCACATTTTATGTTTTCTTGTTTGTTTGAGTCATATGTTTTACTAAACGCTTTCGTGGTTTATACAGTAATTTTTTAGGAAATAATTAATAAGTTACTTTTGCAGAAATTTTTTCAGAAAACGAAAACGCAAAAATTTGTCAGGTGTTCCTGACGGCGTCAGAACTGTAGCAGTGGAGAAATCCGCGTTTTTTTGGAATTTTTGAAATTTTATGTTTGTTAAATTTCCACATTTTTAAAATTTTCACATTTTTGCAGAAAGTCACGATTACATTAGTACTAACATTCTATCTTTATTACTTTCTTATGATTATATAAGGTTGTATATTATTTATCGTCGATTTTACGCTCGGTATAGTTGTTTTTGTTTTTTATTATCAGGTTATATTAGATAAGGAGAGTCGGAAGTTCTTTTGATTTTCACTTGGATGATTCTTAGATGATGATTTAGCTGAATCATTTTGTTTCTTCTCCGATATTGAGCAAACCAGGGGACTATTAGTTTCTCTCGCTTTTATTTATTTTCCCTTTATTCGTTTTTCGGGTACTTTTAGAACATTGAGGACAATGTTCAAAATAAGTGTAGGGGATAATAAAAGCCTTAGAAATTATTCTTTTAGTTGCAGTTGCTTTGTCTTTAGTACGATGTGTAATATACCGAAACATAGTTTAGGACTGTAATTTTAGCCCAAATTTAAAAAAAATTATGGCATATATCGGTGAAACTGTGGTATTAGAAGCATCTCATGAATAAGAGTTATATGACTAACACAAAAACCCTATCACTCAAATATTCCACCCCCAAAATGTGAGGTTCGCCCCTAGATCTTTAAGAATAAAAGCATTCATTTTTAATGCTTATGAGAGTGTACCAGTAATATTATAGATTCTAGAACTTGCTTTAGCGAGGCATTCCGAGACTACTAATGAGGTCGTATTCGTGTGATTAGGATTTACTAAGTGATAAGAGGCAATAGGATAACCCTTGTTTTTAGCCTGCGTTTGTTATAGTTATGATGATCTCATTAGTCATATAACTACCCCACACCCTTGCTATGCACTTATTTTTAGTGCAAGACCCCTAGTACACCCTTTTGAGCCTATCAATTTTGCGGTTCTAGTAATTTTTTGGTAGATTCCAGATTATTAATGAAGTGCATTGTTTACATCCCACTAAATGTTACACCCAAATCGCCTTAGCCTTCCTTGTATGTACTCATTTTTAGTACATTATTGTTATCACAATTGTTTAACCCTAGTTAATTGTTTGCTTGATTACATGGTTGCTAAGTCGAGTCTATTGTTAGTGTACATAGTTTTGGGACGATTGAGATTCATGGTAGTTTTATTTTATGAAAAAATAGGGAAGAAAGTTAAATTATTACCTCCATACGTACTTAATATGCTCCATGTTTATTAATCCTTCTAATTCGGGTCATTAGTTAGTTTACTATTGAGTTATTAAAAACTCAAGTGTAGGGGTGTCATTATAAACCCCGAGTCATGTATATTATTTTATTTTTAAGCAGATGTAAGGGCAAAAGTGTATAAAAAAGAGAAAAAAAGAGAAAAAGAAAGAAAAAAATCAAAAAAAAATGTAAAATGCAAAAATAAAATATGTAAGAATATACGGGCTGCCATCTTACTATTGTTTATGTCAAGAAAGAGTCAAGAAAAGAAAAACAAAGAGATTGATGTAGAGTTGTGTACGATTGTCCTAGTTTTTGTCGAGTCTTGGCTTAGCAACGCCTTTTTACATGTACTCTTGCGAATGATTAGCTTGCCACCAGTAAAATATCTCCCATTATCCCTAGCCGTGTTTTCTTTACCCTACACCTAACGTTACAACCTTTAAAAAGACCTCTTTGATAGTAATTTCTAGGTGCTTATGCCAAAGCGGTGGAGGTTTTGATCTTTTATCAAGCTTATGGTAATCTATATGCTATGACAGGAAGTGAGTGTTTTTTCCCGTTTCTTATATTGTTATAATTCATTATACTCCGAGTGAAAGAGAGAATCCAAACATAAACACTTATGTGAGGTGCTAGTATATGATTTCCGTGCTTTTAATTACAAGGTTGATCCGGTTGTGCTATAAACTATCTTTATTTAGTAGGTTAATGCCCTCGACATTGCTATTTACTAGGTAGAAAAGCTCATTTGCTTGAGGATAAGCAAATCCTAAATTTATGGGTATTTGATGAGGTGTAATTTTATACACTTTTTCGGGGTCATTTAACCTCCAAAATCATGCAAATATGCACAAATATTGTACTTAATCGATTCTTTTTGTTATTTTAGCATTTGAGAAGCACTTGGAGGAAAAGCATGTGACTTGGGCTCGATTCGGGAAGAAACTGGACAATAACGCAACTTTTCAAGCTGGCGACTTCCATCCTGACACCTTCACCAAATGTGCATAGAAAGTGGATTTTTAGACGAAAAGTATGACTTCTCAGTAGGTGGAGACGGCGTCAGAAAAAGATATTGACGCCGTTAGGATCATGCAGCGATGGCGTCGCCACGTTTAGCGACGGCGTCACAATAGCCGACATGAAGAAACCCTTAGAAGATTCGACGGGCTGACGGCGTCACAAAGCCCTAGCGACGCCGTCAGAACCCATTGACGATTTATTGGGTTTTTTTAACCCTTTTGTACTCATATACTCACATGTTTAATTGAAGTGAAGTTCATTTACCCATTTAATCATTCAATATGTCTATGTGTTGTTTGATTATCTGTTCTTCGCTTTCTATTAACATTCTAGGCTAAATTAATTAGTGTTTACTTGTGATTGCATGGAACCTAGTTTGTAATCTTTGATCTTTATTGCTTCTTGTTAGTGGTGTGCACGTTAGTCTCTAGAAAACTAGCTATAAGATATTACATTGGAATAGACGTCTAGAGAAACGTGATTAGATTAGATGAGACCTACATCTAGTTCTTCATAAATATTTGAATATTTGGTGGATTCCTTCTTCAGTATTTATTGCATGTGATTAACTATTAGGAGGGAGCGTGTTTGACAGGTAACGCCTGACTAGATTGTCACGTAGAACGCGAGCCTAACCAACTCGCTGTAGAATTAGAGGAATACTTACACATTACACTAACTAGGGTGACGGGCAATAAGGTTAGAGAGAGCAATTAGGAAGTAGTGCATGATTAAGTAGACACATTTGTTTACCTATACGAGTTTTCCACCAATTTACTTTTCTGCATAATTAGATTAGCTTTAGAAGTAGCTAGTAGTTTAAAACCCCCTCTTCAAAACCCGAGATTTTTACTTGCCTTCTAAAAAAATATAAAAATACAAAAATACTCTTCCCTCAATCTTTAGACCTTAGTAACGTACGATTCGAACCTACCTCACTATTCCCCTAGAGAACGATAATAACCCCTCGAGTCTTGCCTATACTACACTACAACGGTTACATACTCTGCCTAGGAGGGTTGTAAAACTTTTGCGTTTACAACACTTGGGCTCGCGGCTTGGGCTATTTTTTTAATTTTTTTTTAGAATGGGCTTTAACAAATTTTTATTTGGTCCGTTAAATATTGACTAAGCCCGTCTTAGCTATTTTTCACATATATACATAGCAAGTCGTTATTGAGTGAGTCACAACAAGTATCAAATAACCGTAAAACGACACAGTACTCAAACACCCCGCCGCGAAACGCGGGTTTGCAAATCTCGTTTTTTAACAAATGTAAATAAACACTACCGTTATGGGAAATCTTTTTAATGTAACAATAAAATTTTCTCCTGTAAACACCTTGTGTTTACGCATCATCATAAAGGACCATAAGTAGTCCATAACCAACAAAACGGTATATACATCTCAAATATTTGGTTAGCTATTATGATCACAAGATTAATAACATTCTACATCCTAGCTAACAAAACATAGAAACATTGTCATAAAAGAACCACCATCTATATAAAAAAAAAAGTGGGAAGAACAAGAACAATTTTGATTTAGATTTTGATATCGATTTCATGGGTACATTCGGAAAGTGGAGAAGAGCCTTTGGAGCCATTAAAGATTCGACCACCGTTGGCCTTGCGAAAGTCAGTAGCGATTTTAAGGTCTTTACATTTCGATATCAACCACAATTTTTCATAAACACATTTCTGTTTTTGATCTAACATAACACCTTTTAATTCGAAATTTGTCATTTAAAGAATCTTGATATCGCCATTGTGAAAGCTACGAATCATGAGGAATGCCTTCCTAAAGATCTCCATGTCAAAAGTATGCTTAGAGATATTCTTCTAATCTTTTCACAAGTTTTTATCGAATTATTTGAGCTTATTTCTTTTGCAATGCAGGGATCATTGTTGGAACATTATTTGCTGTACCACGAGCAGACGTCGGATATTGCATACATGCATTTTCAAGAAGATTAACAAAGACAAAAAATTGGATTGTAAGTAGATTCCTAAATTCTTTTAAATACATCAATCTCAATCTTCTATGGAACTCATTGTCATGTTTTTTTGGCATCATTTTATTTGTAGGTTGCGGTAAAGACATTAATGGTGTTACATAGGATTTTACGGGAGGGTGACCCTAGTTTTAGGGAAGAGTTACTAGTTCATCGTCGTAGGAGAAAGTTTATCCAGATTGCTGAATTCAGAGATGAATCGAGCCAACTTGGTAACCAAAAGAGACTGATTATCTCTGTGCTTGATTTAGTTATTGTGGATTTTTTTTCCCTTATATCCTTTAATGTATGTAAAACAGCTTTGGATTGTTCTTCGTGGATTCAAATGTATGCTGCGTTTCTTGAAGAGCGAGTAGAGTGTTTTAGAGTTTTAGGATTCGACATTGAGACTGAGTGGTTAACGACATTGCCAGGAGGTGGAAAGGTTTGTCCTCATTTTCCGCTGTTACATTTGGGACCATTTGGATTTGCTTTTTAGAATTGATTATTGATCACGTTAATAACTAGTTATAAGCATTATTAACGGGTTTCATCACTTGTGAAGCACAGGCGTATAGTAGAACGCAGCTTATGACCGTTGATGAGCTACTCAGTCACCTACCAATAATGCAACAACTTCTCCACCGTCTCATCACTTGTCAGGTGAATACACTTAATAGACATTCAAAACTTATTATCGGCGCCAAAAATGAGTTTTAAATTCTAAAGGGCGGCACGCCACATTTTTTCTGTAGCCTGAAGGAGCAGCTTTTCATAATACTCTTATACAACATTCCTTGGCTCTAGTAATCAGAGAAAGCTTAAAGATCTACTCAGTGATCAATGATGGCATAATAAAGCTCATAGAATTGGTACCAATTATTTCATCTTGAGCATTTGGTCGAGTTTCATCTTTTACAAGCTAACGATCCTTAGCTTCAACCAGTTTTTCAACCTGAACAAAGATGACGCTGTTATTGCTTTAAACATCTACAAGAAAGCTGGAAAACAGGTTCATATCCTTCTTATCCTTCCTGGTTTTGTAATTATCATTCTCTTGTAATATTTGGATGATTTAGGCTGGGCAACTTGCGGATTTCTACAATATGGGGAAACATCTGCGTGTTTCTATGAACATCCAGTTTCCATCATTGAGCCAGGTTGGCTTTTCGTGCATTCAAAAGTTGTAAACTATTAATCCGCTTTTGATAACATTTTTCTATAAAAATAATTTCAGCCTCCTCCTTCATTTCTTGCAACAATGGAGGAATATGTAAATGGAGCTTCTTCGAATGGTTCTGTTTCATATATAAAACTGGTGAGATTGACTATTTTCATCTTAATTTACACATGCATTCAACAACTTGAGAATGAGTGCTTTCCTTTCTTGTTTTTATTTGAAACCGAAGGAGCATCAAGTTATTGTGGAAGAGCAATCACCACGAGAGATCAAAGAAGTTGAAAACAAAGAGGTAGTGCAAGAGCATGAACCTGTATCAACGCCTCAAAAAAAGATAGAAGAAGTTCGGATTGGGGGGGGGGGGGTGTGTGAGGTGGGGGGGGGGGGGGGGGTGGTGGGGGTTGGTTGGGGGGTCTGTCGGGTTTGGGGGGGGGGGTGGGGGGTGGGGTGGGGGGGAGGGGTGGGGGTTTCGGGGGGGGTTGTCGGGGTGTGGGGGGGTTGGGGTGGGGGTGGGGGGGGTGGGGGGGTGGGTTGTTGTGGGGTGGGGGTGTGGTCTGGGGGGGGGGGGGGTGGGGGGGGGGGGGGGGGAAGTGTGGGGGGGGTTCGGGGGGGGCGTGGAGGGGGGGGGTGGGGGAAGCGTTGGGTTGCGGGGGGGGGGTATGGGGGGGGTGTGGTGGGGGGTTTGGGGTGGGAGGGAGGGGGGGGGGGGGGGGGGATGGGGGAGTGGGGGGGGGGGGGGGCGGGGGGGGGGGTGGGGGGATGTGGTGGGGGGGTCGATGGGGTGGTGGATCTGTGGGGGGGTGGGGGGGGTGTGGGGGGTTTTGGGTGTTTGTGTAGGTGGAGGGTGGGTGGGGGGGAGGGGGGTGGGGGGGGGGGGGGGGGTGGGGTGGGGGGGGGGGTGGGGTTGGGGGTGCTGGGGGTGGGGGTGTGGGTGGGGGGTGAGGACGGTGGGGGGTGTCTGCGGGGGGTGGGGGGGGGGGGGGGGTGAGGGGGTGGGGGGTGGGGGGGGCACGGGAGGTGGGGGGGTGGATGGGGTGGGTGTTAGTGGAGAGGGGGGGGGGTGGTGGGGTGGTGGGGGTGGTGGTGGGGTTGGATGGGTGGGTGGGGGTGGGGGTGGGGGGGGTGGGGGAGGGAGGGGGGGGGGGGGTGGGGGGTGGGGGGGTGGGGGGGGGTAGGGTGTGGGGCGAAGGATGGGGTGGGGGTGTGTGTTGTGATTGGGAGGGCTGGGGTGGGGTGGGTGGGGGGGAGGGGGGATTGGGTGAGGGGTGTGGGGTGGGGGGGTGGGTGGGGTGGAGTGGTGGGTGTGTATGTTTGGTGGGGGGTTGGGGGGCTGGGGGTGGAGAGGGGCTGTGGGGTGGGGTGTTGGGGTTGGGCGGGGGGGGGTTGGGGAGGTGGGGTGTGTGGGAGGTGAGGGTGGGTTAGGAGGGTGGGTGATGTTGTGGGTGTGGCTGGGGGAGGGGTGGAGGGGAGGGGGGGGTGGTTGGGGAGGGGCGTGTGGGGTAGGGGGGGGGGGAGGGCGGTATGGGGTGTGTTGTGGGGGGGGGGTGGGGGAGTGGGGGGAGGGGAGTGGGTTGGGGGGGGTTGGGGGGGGGGGGGGGTATTTGGGTGTTGGGTGAGGGGGCGTATGGGGGGCTTAGGTGGGATGGGGTGGGGGGGGGGGAGGGGTGATGGGTGTGCTGGGTGTGGGTGGGATGGGGTGGGGGGTTGGGGGGGGGGGGGGGTGGGGTCGGGGGGGGGGGGGGGTTTGTGGGGGGGTTGTGGTGTTGGGGGGTGGTGGGGGGTGGGGGGGGTGGTGTGTGGGGGGGCGTAGGGGGGTTGTGGGGTGGAGTTATTGGGTTGGGGGGGGGGGGGGGGGGTTGGGGGGGCGGGTGGGATGTGGGTGTGGGGGGTGCGGAGGGGTGGGCTCGTGGGGTGGTGGGGTGGTGGGGGGAGGGGGGGGGTGGTGTGGGGGGGGGGGTGGGGGGATGTGTGGATGGGTGGGGTCTGGTGTGTTTGTGTGGGGTGGGGGGGGGGGGGGCTTGGGTGGGGGGGGGGGGGGTTTGGGGAGGGGGGGGGGGGGGGTGGGGGGGGGGGTGGTGGGGGGGGTGGGTGGGGGGGGGGGTGTGGGTGGGGGGGGGGGGGGGGGGGGAGGGGGGGTGGTAGTGTTGGGGGGGGGTGGGTGGGGGGTGTGGGGCGGGGTGGCGGGGGGGTGGGGGTGGTGGGGGGCGGGGGGGGGGGGGGTTTGGGGGGAGGGGGGGGGGTGTCGGGGTGGGGGTGAGGGGCGGTGGGGTGGGGGGGGGGGTGGGTGGGGGGGGGGGGGGGGTGGTGGTGGGGGCGGGGGGGGGGGGGGGGGGGTGGGGGCGGGGAGGTAGGGGGGGGTGGGTGTCTGTGGGTTGTGTGTGGGGCTGTGTTGGGTGGGGGGCGGGGGGGGGGGGTTGGGTGGGGGGGGGTGGGGGGGTTGTGGAGGGTTGGGTTTTTCTGGGGGGGGGGGGGGAGGTGGGGGGGCGGGGGGGGGGGGTGGTGGTTGGTGGGTGGGGGGGGTGGGGTTGTTGGGGCGGGGGGGGGGGGGGTTGAGGGGGTGGGTGGTGGGGGTGGGGGGGGGGGTTTTGGGGGGGGATGGGTGGGGGTGTGGGGGTGGTGGGGTGGGGGGGTGGGGGGGAGTGGGGGCTGTGGTGAGGGGGGTGGGGTGGGGGGGTGGGTGGTGGTGGGGGGGGCGTGGGGGGGGGTGAGGGGGGGGGGGGTTGGGGGGTTGGGGGGCAGGGGGTGGGAGGGGGGGGTGGTGTTGGGATGGGGGGGGTTGGTGGGGTGGGGGTGGGGTGGGTGGGGGGTGGGGTTGGGGGGGGGGGGTGGTGGGGGGGGGGGGGGGGGGGCTGGGGTGGTGGGGGGGGGGGGGGTGGGGGGGGGCGGGTGGGGGTGGGGGGTGTGGGGGTGGGGGGGGTGGGGGGGGGGTGGGGTGCGAAGTGGCGTCGTGGATGTGGGGGTGTGGGGTGGGCAGGGGTGGGGGGGGTGGATGGGGGGTTGTTGGCTGGGGGGGTAGTGTTTGTCGGGGGGTGGGGTGGGGGTGGCGGGGGGGGGGGGTGGTGGTTGGGGCTTTGTGTGGGTGGTTGGGGGGTTGGTGGGGTGGTGGGGGGGGGTGGGTTTGGGTGGGTGGGGTGGGGGTGGGGCGGGGGGAGGGGGTGTGAGGGGGGAGGGGGGGGGTTAGGGGTTGGGTGGTGTGTGGGTAGGGGGTCGTGGGGGGGTGGGGGGTGTAGTTGGTGGTGGCTGAGTGGTGGTTGGTGTTAGGGGGGGTGGGGGGTGGGTTTGGTGGGTTTTGGGTGAGGGGGAGTGTGGGGGTAGGAGTGAGTGGTGTGCGAGAGGGTTAAGGGGTTGTTGATTAGGTGTTTGTATGCTGTGGGGGGTTTGTTGTTCTGGGGTGTGTGGGGTTGACTGGGGGGGTGTGATTAGGGGGGCGGTTGGTTGTTTTTGGGGGGTTTGGTTGGTTGTGTTGAGGTGGGGTTGTGGGTGGGGTGGGGGGGTTGGGGCGGGGGGGGGGCGTGTTGGTGTTCGGGGGGTGGGGGGGTGGTGGGGGGAGGGGGTGTAGGTGGGGGGGGGGGGGGTGGGTGGGTGTTTGGGTGGGTGGGAGGTTCGGGGGGGGGGGAGCTTGGGGTGGTGAGGGGGTGTTGGGGGCGGGTTGGGGGGTGGTGTGGGGGGGGAGATGGGAGGGGGGGGGGGGGGGGGTGTGGTGGGTGGTGGGTGGGGTGGATTGGGTCAGTGTGGGGGGGGAGGGGCTGGGAGGTGGTAGGGGGGGGCGGGGGGGGGTGGGGGGCTGGGGGGGGAGGTGGGGGGGTGTGGCGAGGTGGTGGGGGAGGGGGGGGGGGTTGATGAGGTGGATGAGTGGGTGGGGGGGAGGGGGGGGGGGAGGGGGGGGGGGGGGTGGGTTGGAGGGGGGGGGTGGGGTTGGTAGGGAGGTTGGTGGGGGATGGGGGGGGGTGGGGGGTGGTAGTGGGGGTGGGGGGGGGTGGTTTGGGGGGGGGGGGGGTGGAGGTGGGGGAGGTTGGGGGGCTGTGGGGTGGTTTTGGGGGGGGGGGGGGGGTTGGGGGGTTGCGGTGGTAAGGTGTGGAGGGTGGGTGGGGTGGTAGGGTTATTTTTAGGGGAGGGGGGTGACGGTTGTGGGGGGGATGGGGTGGGGGGGGGGCGGTGGGGGTGGGGGGGGGGTGGGGTTTGGGTGGGGGTGTGGAGGGGGGGGGGGGGCTGGGGGTGGGGGGGGTGGGGGGGGGGGGGCTGGTGGAGGGGGTGGGTCTGGGGGTGTGGGGGGGAGGTGGGGGGGTGGAGGGGGTGGAGGGGGGGGGGGGTGGGGTGGGGGTATGGTGGGGGGGGGGGGGTGGGGGGGGGGGGGGTGTAGGTGGGGGTGGGGGTAGGGTTTGGGGTGGGGGGGGGGGTGGGGTGGTGGTGCAGGTGGGAGGGGCTTGGGTCTGTGGTGGGTTTGGGGGGCTGATGTGGGGGGTGGAGGGGGGTGGGGGGTTGTGGGGGGGGGGGGTGGGATGGCGGAGGGGGGGGGGGGTGTGGAGTGCGTGGTGGTAGTAGGGGGATGGGTTGGTTGAGGGGGGGGGTGGGTGGGGGCTAGGGGGGTTGCGTTGGGGTGGTTGTTGGTGGGGTGTGAGGTTTTTTGGGGGTGGTTTGGGCTGGTGTTGGGGGGTGGGGGGTAGGTGTGGGGTGGTGGGGTGTGTGGTGGGGGGGGGGGGGGTTGTGGTGGGTTGCCTGGGGGGTGTGGGGTGTGGGGTTGCTGTTTGTTGTTTGGTTGTTTGGGTTTTTGTGCTGGTGTTGTTCTTGTTGGGCGGTGGTGGTGTGTGGGGGGGATGGTGGGTCGGTGGGGGTGGGGATTTGTTGGGGGGGGAGTGAGGTATTATGTAGGTGGGGGGTGGGGGGGGGGGGTGGGGAGGGGTTGGGGTGGTGGGGGGTTGGGGGGGTGGCGGGGGGGGTGGGGGGGGGTGGTGGGGGGGTTGGTGGGGGGGTGGGTGGGGAGGGTGGATTGGGGGGCGGGGGGGGGAGGGTGGGGGGTGGATGATGTGGGGTGGGGGGTAGGTGGGGGGGGGGGGGTGGGGGGGGGGGGGGGGGGGGGCGGATGGGGGGAGTTGTCGGGGGGAGTGGTGTAGGGTGGGGGGTTGGGTGGGGGGGGGGTGTGGGGGGGGGGGGGGGTGGGGGGAGGGGTGGGGGGGTGGTTTGGGGGATGGTGTGGGAGGGGGGTGTGCTGCGGGGGGGGGGGGTGCTGGGGGGTGGGGTGGGGCTGGGCGGGGGGAGGGCGGGAGCGTGTGTGGGGCGGGCGGGGGGGGAGGGGTGGTGGGGGGGGGGGTGTGTGGGGGTCGGTGGGGGTTTGGGTGGGGGGGGTTGGGGTTGGGCTTGTGGTGTTTTGGGGGGGTTTGGGAGGGGGGTGGGTGGGTGAGGGGTTGGGGGTGGTTTATTTTAGGGGGAAGTGTGGGGGGAGGGTTAGGGGGGGGGGGGGTTTGGGGGTGAGCTGGTGGGGTTAGGCTGTGGGGGGGGGTGTGGCGGGGGGGGAGGTGGGGGGTGGGGGAGGGTGGGGGGGGGGGGATGGGGGGTGTGGTGGTGCGGGGTGGGGGGGGGGGGGGGCGGGGGGGGGGGGGGTGGGTGTGACGGAGAGGGGTTGTGGGTGTGGGGTGGTGGGTGGTGGTGGGGGGGGGGAGGGGGGGGCTGTTTAGGGGGGGGGGGTGGGGTGCGTGATTGGGGGGGGGGTTGGGCGGGGGGGGGACGGGCGTGGGAGGGGGGGGGGGGGGGGGTGGGGGGGGCTTGGGGGGTGTGTGTGTGTTAGTGAGGGGTGGGGGGGTTAGGGGTTGCGGGGGGGGGGTGGGGGGGTGTGGGGGTGTGGGGGGCGGGGGGGTAGGGGGGGGGGGTTGTTGGGGGGGCTTGGGGGGGGGGGCCGGGGGGACTGGTGGGGGGTGGGGGGGGGGGGGGGTTGTGGTGTGGGGTGGGGGGGTTTAGGCAGTGGGTGTGTGCGGATGTGGGGAGTGGGGTGGTTGGGTGGGAGGGGAGGGGGGGGGGGGAGGGAGTGGGCGGGAGGCGTCGGGGGGTGTGGGTGGGGGTGGTTTTATGGGGTGGGTTGGGGGGGGTGGGTGGGGTGCGGGCGGTGGGTGTGGGGGGGGGGGTGGGGGGGTGGATGGGTGCGGGGGGGGGGGGGGTGGGGAGGGGGGGGGGGGTGGGGGTGGGGGCGGGGGGGGGGGTGGGGGGGGGGGTGGGGGAGGGGGGGAGGAGTGGGTGGGCGGGGGGGGGGGGGTGGAGGGGGTGGGGTGGGTGGGTGGGGGGTGGGGGGGGGGGGGGGGATGGGGGGGGGTGGGGGGTGTGGGTTGGGGTGGGTTGGTGGTGGGGTGTGGGGGGGGGGTGGAGGGTGGAGGTGGTGTTGGTGTGGGGGAGGGCGTGCTGGGGGGGGGTGTGGGGGGGGGGGGTGGGGGGGTGAGGTGGGGGGTGTGGTGGGGGGCGGGGGGCTGGTGGGGGAGGGGGGGGTGGGTGGTGGGGTGTGTGGGGTTGGAGGATCGGGGTGGGGGGGGTGTGGGGAGTTGTGGGGAGGCGGTGATGGGAGGGGGGGGTGTGGGGGTGGGTTTGGGGGCGGGGTTGGGGAGGGGGGGTGGGGGGGGGGAGGGTGGGGGGGGGGGGGGGGTAGGGGTGGGGGGTGTGGGGGCGGGGGGTGGGGGGAGGGGGGGTTTGGGGATGTGGGGGTGGGGGGGTGGGGTGGGGTGTGGGCGGGGGGGGGTGCTTTTGGGGGGGAGGGGGGGGGGGAGGGGCGGTGGGGGGGGGGGGAGCTGGCGTTGGGGAGGGGGAGGGGGGGTGTGGGGGGGGGGGGGGGGGGGGAGAGGGGGTGGGGGGGGGATGGTGGGTGGGTTGGGTTGGGGGGGGGCGGGTGGTGGGGGGTGGGGGGGGGGGGGGAGGGGTTGGTGGGGGGGGTGGATGGGGGGGGGGGGTGGGGGTGTTTGGGGGGTGGGAGGGGGGTGGGCGGGGGGGGAGGGGGTAGGGGGGTGGTGGGATGGGGGGGGGGGTGGGGGAGGGGGGGTGGGTGGGGGGGGGGGGGGGGCGGGCTGGGGGGGGTGAGGGGGGAGTTGGTGGGGTGGGTGGGGTGGGGAGAGAGGGGGGTTTGGGGGGGGTGGGGTGGGGGGTGGGTGGCGGGGGGAGGGGGGGGGGGGGTGGCTGTGGGGGGTGTGGGGTGGTGGGGGCTTAGGGGGGGCGGGTTGGGGGTGGGATGGGTTGGTGTTTGTGGTGGTTGGTTCGGAGGGGTGGGGTTGGTGGTGGGCGGGTGTTGGTGGTGTGGTGGGGGGGGGGTATATCACGCATCCACCCATATGGGGGGGGCGTTTGGGGGCCCCCACGCCCTCCCACCCCAGCTTTGGGGGGTGGGGTGGGGGGGATGGGGGCTTGGGGGGGGGGGGGGTGGATGGTTGGGGGGGGATGGGTGGTGGGGGGTGGGTTTGGGGGGGGTGGGGTGGGGTGGGTGGGGATGGGGGGGGGGGGGGGGGAGTGTTGATGTGCGGGGGGTATTGGGGGGGGAGGGTTGGTTGGGAGGAGGGGTGGCAGGGGCTTGGTGGGCTGCGGGGTGGTGTGGGCGGGGGAGGAGGGAGGGGGAGGGGGCGTGGGGGGGGGGGCGGGGTGGGACTGGAGTTGAGGGGAGGGGATGGGCTTCTGTGGGGGGGGAGGGCGGAGGGGTGGCGGGTTGGTGGGGGGGGTGGGGGGGGTGGGGGGGGGCGTTGGGTGGAGTGTGGGGGTGTGGGGGGGGTAGGCGATGGGGGGGGGAAGTGGCGTGGGGGTGGGGGGGCGGATGGTGTGAGTGGGGTGGGTGGGTGGGAGGGGGGTGGTTGGGGGTGGTGGGTGTGCTGGTGGTGGGGCAGGGGGGGGTGGTGGGGGGGGGGGTTGGGGGATGGTGGGGGTGGGGGGGGGGGGGGGTTGGGGAGGGGGCGTGGGGTGGGTTTGGGTGTGGGGGATTGGTGTAGGGGTGTGGTAGGTGGGGGTTTGGTGCTGTGTTGGGGGTGTGGGGGGGGGGTGTGGTATGGGGGGGGGGGTGTGGGGGGGGTGGGGGGCGGTATGGGTGGGGGGTGGTGGGGGGTGTGTGGGGGAATGGGGGTGTGTTGGGGGGGGGGGGGGGTGGGGGATGGGGGGTAGGGGGGGGGGGGGGGGGGGGGTGGTCGGTGGGGGGGGGGGGGGGGGGGGGGGGATGGGGGGGGGGGGGGGGGTGGGGGGGTGTAGGGGGGAGGGGTGTGGGGGGGGGGGGGGGGAGGGGGGGGGGGGGTGGGCGGGGGGCGGGCGGTGGAGTGGTGGGGGGGGGGGGGGGGTGTGGTGGGTGAGGGGGGGGGGGGAGGGGTGGGATTGGTGGTTGTTGTCGGGGCTGGTAGTTGATGGGTGAGGTGTAGGGGGGGGGGGGGGGAGGGGGGGGTTGGCTGGTGGGGGGGGGGGGGTGGGGGGGGTGGGGTGGGGCTGTATGGGCGGGGGTACGTGGGGGGGGGGGTGGTTGGGGGTTGGGGGGGGGGGTTGGGGGTGGGAGAGGGGGTGGGGGGGGGGTTGGCGGGGGGAGGGGGGTAGAGTGTAGGGGAGGGGGATGGGAGGGGGAGGGTGTGGGGGGTGGGGTGGTGGAGGGTGTGGGTGGGTGGGGGGTGGGGGGGGTGGTGCGGGTGGGGGGGGGGGTTTGGGGGTGAGGGGGTGGTGTGGGGGGGGTGGGGGGGGGGGGGGGGGTGGGGGGATTGGGGATGGAGTGGATTGTCTATGTGGTGGAGGGGGGGTGTGGTGGTGGGGTTGCGGTTGGGGGTGGGCGTGGTTGGTAGGGTGTGGTGGGGGGTGGTGGTTTGGGGGGTGGTGTTCGGGGAGGGGTGGGTTGGGGGTGGGGTGTTGGGGGGGAGGGGACATGGTGTGGGTGGGGGGGGGGGGTGGGATGGGGGTCTGGCGTGTGGGGGGGGGGTGGTTTGGGGGGGGGGTTTGAGGTTTGTGGGTGGGGTAGGTATGTGGGGGGGGGGGGTGGGGGGATTGGGGGGGGTGGGGGTTGGCGGGGGTGGTTTGTGGGTGGTTGTGGGGGGGGTGGGGGGGGTGTGGGTGGGGGGGGGGTGGGGGGGGGGGAGTTTGTTGGTGGTGGGGGGGTGGCGGTGGGGATTGGTTGGGGGTGGGGTTGGGGGTGGGTGTGGGGGGGGGGGGGGGGCGGGGGGGGGGGGGTGAGGGAAGGGGTGGGAAGTGGGGGTGGTGGGGGGGGATCGGGGTGGAGGTGGGGGGGGGGGTGGGGTGTGGGGTGTGGGGGGGGGGGTGGGGGGAGTCGGTGGGCCTGGGTGGGCGGGGGGTTGGAGGGGGGGGGTGTGGGTGGGTTTTTTCTTGTGGGGGGTGGGTGGTGGGGCGGGGGGGGGGGGTGTGGGGTGGGAGGGGGGCTGGTGTGTGGTGGGGTATGGGGGGGCGTGGGGTGGGGGTGGGGTGGGAGGGGGGGGTGGTGGCGTGGGGCGGGGGGGGGGTTGGGGGGGGGGGGTGGGGAGGGGGTGGGGGGGTGGGGTTGGGTGGGTTGTGGTGGTTGGTGGGTGGGGGGTTGGGGGTTGGGGGGGTGGGGGGGGGTCGTGATGGAGGGTGGGAGGGAGCTGGGGGTTGGGGCTGGGGGGTGGTTGGGAGAGGGGGGTGAGTGGGGGATGGTTGGTTTGGGTGGTGTGGGGGGGTTTTCGGGAGGGGGGGGTTGTGTGGTGGCGAGGGGGCATGGGGGCGTTGGGGCTGTGGTGTGGTTGGGGGGGGGGTGGTGGTTGGGGGGGTAGAGGGGGGGGGGGGGGAGGGAGCGGGGTGCGGGCGGGGTGGGGGTGACGGAGGGGTGTGGGGGGTGCGGGGGGGGGGGGGTGAGGGGGCGGGAGTTGGGGTTTGGTGGGGGGTGGGTGCTGGGGGGGTGGGGGTGGTGTGGGTAGGATGGGTGGGGGCGCTGGGGGCGGGGGCGGGGGGTTGGGGGGGGTTGTGGGGGGGGGAGGGGGGGGGGGGTGGTGGGGGGGGGCCGTTGGGGGGGGAGGAGGGGGTGGGGGGGGGTGTGGGGGGGGTGGGGGGTGGGTGGGTGGCGGGGGTGTGTTCGAGGGGGGGGGGTTGGGTAGGGTGGGGGTTGTTGGTGTGGGGGTTGGGTGGCGGGGGGGGGGGGGGGAGGAGTGGCGTGGGGGGTCGGGGTGGGGGTATAGGGGGGGGGGTGGGGTTGTGGGGGGGGTTGGGGGTGTGTGGGGGGTGTGGGGGTGGGGGTGGGGGGGGGGTGGGGGGGGGTAGGGGGGAGATGGGGTGGGGGGTTGGGGGGGGGGGGGGGGGGGGGGTGGGGGGGGGCGGGGGGGGTTGGGGGTGGTGGTGGGAGTGGGGTGTGGGGGGGGGGGGGAGGGTGGGGGCGGGCGAGGGGGGGGTGATTGGGGGGGGGGGGGGGTGGGGGGGGTTGGAGCGGGGGGTGTAGGGTGGTGTGGGGGGGGGGGGGGGGGGGGTGGGGGTGGGGGGGGGGGGGGGTGTGTGGGGGGAGTGGGTGTGGAGGGGGAGGGGGGGGGGGGGTTGGGGGTGGGGGTGGTGGTGGGGGTGGTGGGGGGTGGGGTGGGTTGGGGGTGGGTCTGTTTGGGGGGGGCTGGTTCTGGGGGGGTGGGTGGGGGGGGGCGGGAGGTGGGTGGGGGGGGGGTGTGGGTTTGGGGGACTTGGGGTGGAGTTGGGAGGGGTGGGGGGGTGTGGGATGCGGGGGGGGGGGGGGGGTTGGGGTGGGGGGGGGAGGGGGGGTGGCTGGTGGGGGATGGGGGGTTGGGGGGGGTGGGGGGTGGATGGGGGGGGGGGGGGGGGGGGGTGGAGTTGTGTGGGGTGGCTGGGATGGGGGTGGGTGGGTGGTGGAGGGGGGAGGGGTTGGGGGCGGGAGTGTGGGGGGGGATGGGGGGGTGCGGGTTGGGGGTGGAGGGGCGGGGGGGTTGGTGGGGGTGGTGATGGGGGGGGTGGGTGGGGGGTGGGGGGGTTGGGGGGGTGGGGGGGTGGGGTGGGGGGGGGGGGGGTGGGTGTTGGTGTGGGGGGGCCGGGTGGGTGGGGGGGGGGCGTGGGTGGGGCGGGGTGGGGGAGATGTGTGTAGTGGTGGAGGGGGGGAGGGGGGGGTGGGGGGAGTCGTGGTGGGGTGGGGGGGGGTATTGGGGGGGGTGATGGGTTGGGTGGGGGGTGGGGTGGGGGTGGGACTTGGGGGGGGCGGGGGGGCTTGGGGGGGTGGTGGGGTGGCTGGGGGGGTTTGGGGGGTTGGGGGGGTGGGGTGTGGGGTGAGGGTGGGGATGGGGTTGGGGGGGGTGGTTGGGGTGGTGATGGGCGGGGGTGGGGTGGGTGGGTGGTGGGGGGGGGTGGGGGAAGGGGATGGCCGGGTGGGGGGGGGTGATGGGGTGTGGGGGGGGTGCTGGGGGGGGGTTGGGTGGGTGGTGGGGTGGGGGGGGGGCGTGTGGGGGGGTGCGGGGATGGGGGGAGTGAGGGGGGGGGGGGTGGGTGGGGTGGGTGGGGCTGGTGGGTTGCGGTGTGGGGGGTGCGAGATCGGTGGGTGGTAGCTTCGGTGGGGGGGGTTGGGACTGGGGGAGGGGTGAGGGGGGGGGCTGGGGGGGGGTGGGGGGGGGGTGGGTGGTTCACGGAGCGAGGCGGTGTGGGTGGGGGGGTGGGGGGGGAGGTGGGTGAGTGTGGGGGTGTGTGTTGGTGTGGGTGAGGGGGGAAGGGGGGGGGGAGGGTGGGAGCGTTTGTATTGTCATTTTGATGGCTTGTGGTTCTGGGTGGGAAGTGGTGGGGGTGATGTGGGGAGTGGTTAGGGGCGGGGTCTGGGGGGTGGGATACTTTTTATTGTTTGGTTGTGGCGTTTAGTGTTTCGTGGAGTGTGGATGGGTGAATGGGTTATTATATGCGCTGGTTTGTTGGTCGCGTGTTTTGTTTTTTCGTTATTGTTTCGCTGCGCTGAATTTTTTTTTATTAGAGAGATATGTATTTTTTTGTTTTTATTATGATATTTGTTTTTTTCTTTTGTTTTTTTTATTATTTTTTTTTTTTTTTTTATTTTATATTTTTTTGTTTTTGTTGTGTATTTTTTATTTTTTTTTTTTTTTTTGATTTGTTTTTTTTTTTTGCTCTTGTTTAGATTTTTTGTTTTGATCGTTTTTTTTTTTTTTGCATATTTTTTTTTTTTACGTTTGATTTATTGGTTTTGTTTTTGTGTTGTTATTGTCTTTTTTTTTTGTAATTGATTCTTTTTTTTTTATTATTTTTTTTTTTTTGTTGTGAATTTTTTTAATTTTCTTTTTTTGTATTTTTTTATAGTTATTTTTTTTTTTATAAAATATTTTATGTACATTTTTTTTTATAGATATTATGACATGATAATTTTTATTTTTTTGTTTTTGAATTTTTAATTTTTTTTTTTATTTTATTTTTGTTATTTTTTTATTTTATTTTATTTTATTTTTTTATTTTTGTTTTTTTATTATAGAGATCCCTCTATATTTTTTTTGTTTTTTATATATTTTTTTCGCGCGTTTTTTTTTTTTTTTTTTTTTTCATTTTGTTATTTTTTATTCTTTTTAGATTATATTCTTTTTTTTTTTTTTAGTTTTTTTATTTATTTATTTTTTTCTGTCTCGCGCGCTCTATCTTTTTTTTTTTTTTGCATGTTTTTGCTTTTGATTTGTTTTTCTTTCTTTTTTTTATTTTTTTTTTTTGTTAATTTTTTATTTTTTTTTTTATTTATTTTGTACTATTTTTTTCTGTTGTATATTTATTATTCTTCTTATTTTTTTTTTTTTTTTTTATTTTATTTTTTAGTATATTACTATTTTGTTTTTATTTTTATTAATTTTTTTAATTTGTTTGTTTGGCCTGTTTTATTAGTTTAGTTTTGTAGTTTTTATTTTTTTTTTTTTTTTTGTATTTTTTTATTTTTTTGTTTTTTATATGATCTTTTTTTTGTAATTTTTTTTTGCTTTTTTTTGTTTTTTTTCTTAAGTTTGTTTTTTATTTTTTTTTTTGTTTTTATGATTTTTTTTTTGTGTTTTTTTTTTTTTTTATTGTTCTTTTTTTTTATATGTTTTTTCTTTTTTTTTTTTTTTCTTTTTTTTTTTATTTTTGTGTTTTTATATCTTTCTTATTTGGCGCTTTTTCGAATTTTTTTTTTTGTGTTTGTGTGTTGCTTTTTGTTTTTTTTATTTATTTTGTTATCGCGATATTATTGATGTTTTAATTTTGTTAATTTCTTTTTATATTTTATTTCGCTTTTTTCTATCGCGCTCGCGCTTGTGTTTTTTTTGGTTTCTGATTGTTTTGGCTTTTTTTTTTTATATTTTATTATTTTTTTTATTGACTTTTGAAGTTTTTTTTTATTTGCTTTTTTTATTTTTTTTTTTTTGTACGCGCTCTTTTTTAGTTTTTTTTTTGTGTCGCGCGATTTTTTTTTTATCTTTTTTTTTTTATTTTTCATTTTCTTTCTATTTTTTATGCTATTTTTTTTTTATGTTATTTTTTTTTTTTTTTTTATTTTTTTATTTATGTTATATTTGTGATGTTTATTTTTTTTTTTTTTAGTTTTTTTTATTTTTTTTTGTTTATTTTTTATTTATGTTTTTATTTTATATTATTTTTTTTTTTTATTTTCGCTTTTTTTTTTTTTTTTTTATTTTTGTTTTGTTTATTTGTTAGATTTTTTTTGCATTCATTTTTGTATTCTTCGTTTGTGATTTTTTTCTGCATTCACTCACTCACTTGAGAATGAGTGCTTTCCTTTCTTGTTTTTATTTGAAACCGAAGGAGCATCAAGTTATTGTGGAAGAGCAATCACCACGAGAGATCAAAGAAGTTGAAAACAAAGAGGTAGTGCAAGAGCATGAACCTGTATCAACGCCTCAAAAAAAGATAGAAGAAGTTCCACCACTCATAGTCATCGATGATAATGACTGTCAAGTAAGTACCAAACGCGTGAAAAGTTCAATAATTTCGATTCATTCACGTCTTCATTGTGCTTGCTTTTTGGAAATGTTTTTTAGGACTCAAATGAAACAACTACAAAAGCTGCAGATTTGGAAGATAAGGTATCGCAATTGCCTCTTACCATCATACAGCCAGGTAATCTAATAATGATCTTTGGCAAACCTAGCTAAGATCCTTGAGAAAAAGAAATGACCAACTTTTAAGGTATTTACACATGCTCTTATGTGGCTCATTTTCTGCAGATAAAATGTATTTAGACGAGATTGATAATGAAAAAACATCAAGCTTGGAGATTGCAGTTGTTACCTCACCAAATGACACTAGTGTTACCAATAGCATATCACGGAGGAAACCAGTTAGTGATGATCCTTCTTTAGAATAACTGATCCTGGCCGGGTTCATGACTCGCAGTTAACTAAATGTGTCCGTTATTTAATTTGCAGGGTGGTGCTCCTGGGGGATTTGACAAGATGCTACTGTATAGTTTGTATGAAGATGACATAGCAAAGAAACAAATACAGTATGAGTATGGTATACATAAAGATTCGTTACATTACCACCACCTATTACCACAACCCGACCAATTTATAGTGTCAGGTGGAATCACCCGAGAGGCCAACATGCACATGGTCATGATGCAACAGCAGCAGCAGCAGCAACAACAACAGCTGTATATGACGAACCAAATGCAACAACAACTATTTATGACGGACCAAATGCAACAACCATACCAGCAACAACAGTATGAGAACCAGTATCAAAACCAATATCAGAAATGGTATCAACAACAAAACATGCTTACAACATATAACCATCAACAATCGTCGAACAAATATTTACAACGACAGATGTCGAATCCACAAATGAATCTGTATGCAAATGGTATTAGTTATCAACATAACTAATGTAGAATCAACATAACTAATCTGGATGCATTATGGATTTGCTAGGGCGAGTGTAACATTCTTCTCCAAATGTCACTAGCAAAACTTTTCCACTTATGCATGTTTATATATCTCTGACTCAAAAAAACATTCCACAAATTGTAAGTTATCTTTTCTAAGCCAAGTATAAACAGGTTTTCTCTATAGAAGCTAAGCTTATGAAACAGCTTAATATTTAATTAAATATATATCTGAAACTAAAAGTTGCAGCTCCAATTCTAACTAGCACAAGCTTTCCAGTTAATTCTAATTCTGCCAAACACACAATAAACTCAAATCGATAAACTTATAAACTGAAAATATCAAGCTTGATAGTAATATTTAAAAAATTCAATATATGACTTCAAGAAAGGAACAGAACAAATGAGCTTATATAAACATTTTTTTTTTCAAAATCACCGGAAGTGTCGGTTTAAGTGGTTAAAGACTTTATACTATGACAAAAAGCTTTATGACATCCACATATATTTTACATAAAAAAAAAATCTACACCATGATGTGTCATAATAATATATGGTATTATCTCTCTTACTTTTGATTTTTTTTCTTTTATTTGCATCCACAAACTAGCATACACATCATGGTGTGAACTTTTTTATGTAAAATGCATGTGAATGTAGCATTCCTAGATAAACTCAAGTTTAGTAGAAGTTTTAGTCATTAAATTGGATTTGCATTAAATGCATCAAGTCTTTAAGACTTTTGATGCATTGTAGATGCTCTAAAGGGCTTGTAAATAGATTAGCTTATTTAGCTAAACAGATGTTTGAATAAGTTTATAAGCTGAATTTACAAGACGTCTCCACAATGCTCAAGTCTTCAATAGCTTTTACTACTCCCTTTATCTCTAAATAAGTGTCCAATTTAATTTTTCAGAGTCAAACTGGTTCAACTTTGACCTTAACTATTTTTGTGTGTGTTATATAATATTTGATGTAAAATATATGAATGGATTGAGTTTTAAATGTATTTTTCATTGGTATAACTTTCATTAAGTATTATATAACACAAAAATAAATATTTAAGGTCAAAGTTGAACGAGTTTGACTCTGAAAAGTCAAACTGAACACAAATTTTAGGACGAAAAGAGTACTCCAGAAAGTCTTTTGAAAATGTTTTTTCATTGTGGTAAAAGTTTTTGTGAATGACTTGGTGAACTCCAAGCTTTTGCCAAAAACTTCTCACCCTCTATCAATGTTACTTTACAATATTTATTTATTTATTACAAAGCTTTTAAAAGACTTGGTACCATCACTACCATTGGACCAATAACTTATAGAGAACTTTTGTTATAATGAAAAAGTAAGTCATTAAATGTGAAAAGTCTTTCAAAGACATAAAAGAGAACTTTTGTTATAGCCATTTTTCTTCCCATGGGGAACAACTATAACATGCAGCTACAGGGTACCGGTTAGGGGTGTCAAAAAACCTAATCGATTTGAATCTAATCGTGACTCGAAACCGATTATGCCTATTCAGGTAGAGTTATTTGGGTCAATAATATTATTCGGTCCCAAACATTTTTTTGATGCGCATTTGGTCCTTTTTGCTAACACTCGTTAAACATTTTGTTAGCTACAAGGGGTTTTCGTCTTTTCAGCTTATCTTCTCGAAACACCCAAGTAACAACGCTGGTCCTGAACTTTCCACCACCATGACTGTTGGTCCCTGAAGTCCAATTTTGAAGCACCAATTTTGAATAGTGCAAAAGGAAAAAGGAGTGAAATGGACATGGAGGGTAAGGAGAACGGCTTATCCAGAAATTGAAGCCCTAGAATTGGTCGTCCTGCATCCGTTAATGTTAAGGGTAAAAGAAATAAATCAAAACAGAAGTAGAAAATAACTTAATTTTCTGCCTCTCAATGGCCCCATTGGAAAGATTTCAGATCAAAACAAAACATTATCTTCAGTTACGAAGTCCTTTTATATGGAAATAACAATTTCAAATATAAGGATGACTACAAATCATTGGATCAGCGGAGCCACTTGACTTTTCCCACTTGCAACTGCTTGAAATGGATGTTTCTTAGTGTTGGAGATGATCTTGGTGAGCAAGGGCATGCCATAGGCTCGTAGTTAAACATTGAAGATGAAATATTACAAGATGACGAATTTATGAGACTCGAGGTCCCAATAGACGATCTATCAGATTTGAATATGATGTTCTAAAGTTGATAATCATTTTGTGCTACGTATAAGCTAGTTTGTTCTACTCACTATATCTTAGGAAACACGATTTATGTTTGTAGCATTTAAAGATCAAGGGACAATACCCCTTGTACACACGAATTATGTTAATAAAATCAGTTCATTCATATTATAGTCAAGTCAGCGTTGTGTACCGATATCGTACCTGGAAATAGGTGTATCGATATCGTACCCCCCGACAAGATTTTGGTACCGGTACCAGGTACTGGTTTTCCCTTTTTTTTATTTTTTCCATATTCCAAGCTAATAACCTACTATGACAATTTCAAAAAACTAGAAAAAATGAGTAATTTTGAACCACAACGTGTCTAAAAACGCAACCAACAATGAAATAAACCAACCATCAAGATGATCATAACTTAAAGATGTTTCAAAACTTTCAAAATTCCACCAAAATTATATGAAGTCGTTCAAAATAAACAAACTAAATCATTTTCACAAAAACAATTAATCTTGTGTAACTCGTTTCCCTTTTTTCATTTTATCTTTAGCGTTTTGCTTGACAATCCCATCTTCTATATTTACACATTTGACAAAAAACAAGCAAAATTAACAACTTAACAAACATAACATCTTCTATATCCCATCTTCTATTACCTTTTGCAACATTTTCATCATTTAATAAATCGTCAATGTCATCTATTATAGCATTTTTGAACTTTCTTACCCAATCTTGAGTACATATCAACGCCTCAACTACGGCATAAGACAAGTCAGTCTTATACGGGTCAAGAATACGACCTCCAGTACTAAAAGTCGACTCAAATGTAATGATAGTTATTTGGATTTCCAAGATATCAAAAAATTAATAAAAACTTGTAATTGTATTATAACAATGACTATTCAGTAGAACTTCAAAGGATAAATTAGGTATTTTCATAATTTCATGTATATAAATAATGATTCATTGACATGTAAACTGACAAGCGTATGTAAACAAAAAGTAGATGATGATGGCTAAGATAATTTAAAGATGTAAAGTTGATGATTTGAACGATCGATAATAGGTTAGGGTTTAATTTTCTAAGGGTTTGTGAAAGATATATGGTCGTAACATTAGGTTTTAGGGATAGTTTCTTTTCCAGCATTAAACTAGAACGTTTGGTTTTCTTTCTTTATGTTTTACATCATACATGTATGTGTTTTGCATGGGACGGGTCAATGGGTGTTTGGATAAGCAGTTGAATTCAAATATATGATTACTAAAATTTCGGTACTTTTTATATAT